>DF243681.1:9205-37065 GCA_000507305.1 Breviolum minutum Mf 1.05b.01 | reverse complement strand
CCTGTGGCCATGAAATGTCAAATCAACAATCAGTTAAAGCCAGATCTTCCCCAACAGAAACCTGGATCGCCTTGGGAAAACTGGTCGCTACCTACAATTTCACAGCTTCACTGCATGATCTCTACTTGGGTAGCTGTGCCAAAGTCGTGATTCTTGCGCTGCTGCCTTTGCTGTAGAGATGTGGGACCATATGGGCCAAACAACAATTACATCTTGGAAGAACACTTATGGCACGTTGGCAGTACAACTTCAACAGTGGCATCCTTGCGAGTGGCAAGACTAGAACCGGTCCCAACACAAGCAAATTTACCGCTGCATGATGGCTGGCGTCAAACTTGACAGATGTGTCACTGTTCATGAAAAGTCAAATCAACAATCAGAAAAGCGGAGTTTTCTCAACACCACGCAAAACTCGATTGGATTCGGAATACTGGTCGCTACCTACAACTTCGCAGCTTCACCTCGTCTGCACTGAAGAATCTCTATTTAGTTTAGACAGTGGCAACTGGCAACTAGCTGTCCCAAAGTTGCGATTCTTACTTACACAGCTGCCTTTGCTGTACAGATTTGTGCCCAAATGGGCCAAATAACAAGCACAGCTCGGAAGAACACTTGTGGCACGCCGGCAGTATAAGTTCAATAGTGGCATCCTTGCGAGTGGCAAGACGAGGATGGCTCTCAAGACGAGCAAAACTGCCACTGAAAGATGGCTGGCATCGAAATCGAAAAATATGCCAGTGGCCATGAAACGTCAAACCAACAATCAGTTATTTGCACCATCTCTACCCGGGAAACGTGCCAAAGTTGTGATTCTTATGCAGCCGCATTTGCTGTCGAGATGTGGGCCCAAACGGGACAAAAGGCAAACACAGCTTGGAAGAACACTTGTGAACCGTTGGCAGTACAACTTCAACAGTGGCATCCCTGCGAGTGGCAAGACTAGGATGGCTCCCAAAAAGAGCAAATTTCCCGCTGCATGATGGCTGGCGTCGAACTTGACAGATGCGCCACTGTTCATGAAATGTCAAACAAACAATCAGAAAAGTCACATCATCCCAAACAGAAACCTGGATCGCCTTGGGAAAACTGGTCGCTACCTACAACTTCGCAGCTTCACCCTTTTTGCACTGCATGATCTCTACTTGGGTAGCTGTGCCAAAGTTGTGNGAAACCTGGATCGCCTTGGGAAAACTGGTCGCTACCTACAACTTCGCAGCTTCACCCTTTTTGCACTGCATGATCTCTACTTGGGTAGCTGTGCCAAAGTTGTGATTCTTGCACTGCTGCCTTTGCCGCAGAGATGTGGGACCACATGGGCCAAATAACAAACACAGCTTGGAAGAACACTTGTGGCACGTTGGCAGTACAACTTCAACAGTGGGACCTTCGCGAGTGGCAAGACTAGGATGGCTCCCAAGACAAACAAATTTACCACTGCATGGTGGTTGGCGTCGAAAGGGAAAAATATGCCGGTGGCCATGAAACATCAAACCAACAATCAGTTAAAGCAGAGCTTTCTTAACAAAACGCAAAACTCGATTGAATTCGGAATACTGGTCGCTACCTACAACTTCGCAGCTTCACCTTGTCTGCACTGAAGAATCTGGATCTAGTTTAAGTGGTAACCGGGAACTAGCTGTTGGTGATTCTTACGCAGCTGCCTTTGCCGCAGAGATTTCGGCCAAACAACAAACACAGCTTGGAAGAACACTTGTGGCACGTTCGCAGTACAACTTCAACAGTGGCATCCTTGCGAGTGGCAAGACTAGGATGGCTCCCAAGACGAGCAAAAACTGCATGATGGCTGGCATCGAAATCGAAAAGTATGCCAGTGGCCATGAGATGTAAAACCAACAATCAGTTCAGGCCAGATAATCCCCAACACAAACCTGGATCGCCTTGGGAAAACTGGTCGCTACCTACAACTTCGCAGCTTCACCTTTTTTGCACTGCATGATCTCTACCCGGGAAACTGCGCCAAAGTTGTGATTCTTACGCAGCTGCCTTTGCTGTAGAGATGTGGGACAACATGGGCCAAATAACAAACACAGCTTGGAAGAACACTTCTGGCACGTTGCCAGTGCAACTTCAACAGCGGCATCCTTGCGAGTGGCAAGACTAGGATGTCTCCCAAGACGAGCAGATCGACCACTGCATGGTGGTTGGTGTCGAAAGGGAAAAATATGCCTGTGGCCATGAAATGTCAAATCAACAATCAGTTAAAGCCAGATCTTCCCCAACAGAAACCTGGATCGTCTTGGGAAAACTGGCCGCTACCTACAACTTCGCAGATTCACCTTTTTTGCACTACATTTACATGATCTCTAGTCACGACCATTTTAGCCCCTGCTAGCTGGTGGCTGTCCCAAAGTTGTTATTCTTGTGCAGCCGCACTTGCTGTAGATTTAGGCCCAAACGGGACAGACGGCAAACACAGCTTGGAAGAACACTTGTGGCACGTTGGCAGTACAACGTCAACAGTGGCACCCTCGCGAGAGGGAAGACTAGGATGGCTCCCAAGACAAACAAATTTACCAATGCATGATGGCTGGCATCGAAATCGAAAAATATGCTGCTGTTTATCAAATGTCCAACCAACAATCAGTTCAAGCCAGATCTTCCCCAACAGAAACCTGCATGGCCTTGGGAAAACTGGCCGCTACCTACAACTTCGCAGATTCACCTTTTTTTGCACTACATTTACATGATCTCTAGTCACGAAATTTTAGCCCCTGCTAGCTGGTGGCTGTCCCAAAGTTGTTATTCTTGTGCAGCCGCACTTGCTGTAGATTTAGGCCCAAACGGGACAGACGGCAAACACAGCTTGGAAGAACACTTGTGGCACGTTGGCAGTACAACGTCAACAGTGGCACCCTCGCGAGAGGGAAGACTAGGATGGCTCCCAAGACAAACAAATTTACCACTGCATGATGGCTGGCATCGAAATCGAAAAATATGCTGCTGTTTATCAAATGTCCAACCAACAATCAGTTCAAGCCAGATCTTCCCCAACAGAAACCTGCATGGCCTTGGGAAAACTGGCCGCTACCTACAACTTCGCAGATTCACCTTTTTTTGCACTACATTTACATGATCTCTAGTCACGAAATTTTAGCCCCTGCTAGCTGGTGGCTGTCCCAAAGTTGTTATTCTTGTGCAGCCGCACCTGCTGTAGATGTGGGCCCAAATGGGACAGGTTGGCAGTACAACTTCAACAGTGGGACCCTCGGGAGGGCAAGACTAGGATGGCTCCCAAGCCAAGCAAATTTACCACTGCATGATGGCTGGCGTCGAACTTGACAGATGTCCCACTGTTCATGAAATGACAAATCAACAATCAGAAAAACAGAGCTTTCTTAACACAACGCAAAACTGGATTGGATTCGGAATACTGGTCGCTACCTACTTGGCAGCTTTACTTGTATGCACTGCAGAATCTCTATTTAGTTCAGACAGTGGCAACTGGCAACTAGCTGTCCCAAAGTTGCGATTCTTACTTACACAGCTGCCTTTGCTGTAGAGATGTGGGCCCAAATTTGCCAAATTACAAACACCACTTGGAAGAACACTTGTGGCACGTTGGCAGTACAACTTCAACAGTGGGACCCTCGCGTGTGGCAAGACTAGGATGGCTCCCAAGCCAAGCAAATTTACCACTGCATGATGGCTGGCGTCGAAATTGACAGATGCGCCACTGTTCATGAAATGTCAAATCAACAATCAGAAAAGCAGAGCTGGCAGAGCTTCCCCAACAAAATGCAAAACTGTATTGCATTGGGAAAACTGGTCGCTACTTACTTGGCAGCTTTACTTGTATGCACTGCAGAATCTCCACCCAGGTATCTGTGCCAAAGTTGTGATTCTTACGCAGCCGCATTTGCTGTCGAGATGTGGGCCCAAACGGGACAGAAGGCAAACACAGCTTGGAAGAACACTTGCGGCACGTTGGCAGTACAACTTCAACAGTGGCATCCTCCTTGCGAGTGGCGGGGCTAGGATGGCTCCCAAGCCAAGCAAAACTACCACTGCATGACGGCTGGCGTCGAACTTGACAGATGTGCCACTGTTCATGAAATGTCAAATCAACAATCAGGAAAGCCACATAACCCCCAACAGAAACCTGGATCGCCTTGGGAAAACTGGTCGCTACCTACAACTTCGCAGCTTCACCTTTTTCGCAGTGCATGATCTCCACCCGGGAAACTGCGCCAAAGTTGTGATTCTTATGCAGCTGCCTTTGCTGTAGAGATGTGGGCTCAAATTTGCCAAATAATAAACACAGCTTGGAAGAACACTTGCGGCACGTTGCCAGTGCAACTTCAACAGCGGCATCCTTGCGAGTGGCAAGACTAGGATGGCTCCCAAGACAAGCAAAACTGCCACTGCATGATGGCTGGAATCGAAATCGAAAAATATGCCGCTGTTTATCAAATGTCCAACCAACAATCAGAAAAGCAGAGCTTCCCCAACATAAACCTGGATCGCCTTGGGAAGACTAAGACTGGTCGCTACCTACAACTTCGCAGCTTCACCATTTTTTCGCTACATGATCTCTACTCAGGACGCTGCTAGCTGGTGGCTGTCCCAAAGTTGTGATTCTTACCGGGAGTACGCAGCTGCCTTTGGCCGTAGAGATATGGGGTTCGCCACTAAGACCATGCTCAGGGTTCTCCTTTGCCCCCTGAGCATTCCCAAAATAACGGTAGAGCATAGGATTGGTTGTAGTCTCAATCTGAACATCTCTTATCATTGTTCCTCTGTTTTTGGGGAGAATGGGCAGAGGCTTGCTGAAAATGGGCAAGCAATCGATCCGCAAAACACCCCCCCTGGCCACAACTGAATAAGCATAAAAAGTTGTGCGTTTCATTCCGGGGAAGAGAGGGGTCCGAGGCAAAAAAGCCCGGGTTTTTGGAACGGAAGGCATAGCAACGAAATCGAAAAATATGCCAGTGGCCATGAAATCAGAAAAGCAGAGCTTCCCATACACAACGCAAAACTGGATTGCATTCTGAAGACTGGTGGCTACCTACAACTTTGCAGCTTTACCTTTTTTTGTTGCCGTAGAGATGTGGGCCCAAATGGGCCAAACAGCAAACACAGCTTGGAAGAACACTTGTGGCACGTTGGCAGTACAACGTCAACAGTGGCATCCTTGCGAGCGGCAAGACTAGGATGACTCCCAAGACAAGCAAAACTGCCACTGCATGATGGCTGGAATCGAAATCGAAAAATATGCCGCTGTTTATCAAATGTCCAACCAACAATCAGTTCAAGCCAGATCTTCCCCAACACAAACCTGGATCGCCTTGGGGAAAACTGGTCGCTACCTTCAACTTCGCAGCTTCACCTTGTTTGCACTACATGCTCTCTACTCAGGACCATTTTAGCCCCTGCTAGCTGCTAGCTGTCCCAAAGTTGTTATTCTTGTGCAGCCGCATTTCCTGTGGGGTTGTGGGCTCAAATGGGCCAAATAACAAACACAGCTTGAAAAAACACTTCTGGCACGTCGGCAGTACAACTTCAACAGTGGCACCCTTGCCAGTGTCAAGACTAGGATGTCTCCCAAGACGAGCAAAACTTCCACTGCATGATGACTGGCGTCGAACTTGACAGATGTGCCAATGTTCATGAAATGTCAAATCAACAATCGGAAAAGCAAAGATTCCCCAACACAAACGGAAATCTGGTCGCTACCTACAACTTCGCAGCTTCACCTTTTTTGCACTGCATGATCTCTACCCCGGTAGCTGTCTCAAAGTTTTGATTCTTGCACAGCTGCCCTTGCTGTAGACATCTTTGGTCTCAAATGGGCCAAATAGCAAACACAGCTTGGAAGAACACTTGTGGCACGTTGGCAGTACAACGTCAACAGTGGCACCCCTGCGAGTGGCAAGACTAGGATGGCTCCCAAGACAAACAAATTTACCGCTGCATGATGGCTGGCATCCAAATCTAAAAATGTGCCTGTGGCCATGAAATGTCAAATCAACAATCAGTTAAAGCCAGATCTTCCCCAACAGAAACCTGGATCGCCTTGGGAAAACTGGTCGCTACCTACAACTTCGCAGCTTCACCTTTTTAGCACTACATGATCTCTCTCAGGACAATGTCCCAAAGTTGTGATTCTTACGCAGCTTCCTTTTGCTGTAGAGATATGGGCCCAAATGGGCCAAATAACAAACACAGCTTGGAAGAACACTTCTGGCATGTTGGCAGTACAACTTCAACAGTGGCATCCTTGCGAGTGGTAAGACTAGGATGGCTCCCAAGACAAGCAAAACTGCCACTGCACGATGGCTGGTATCGAACTCGAAAACTACGCCCGTGGCCAGCAAATGTCAAATTATTAACAATCGGTTAAGGCCAGAGCTTCCACAACATACACCTGGATCGCCTTGGGAAAACTGGTCACTACCTTCAACTTCGCAGCTTTACCTTTTTGCACTGCATGATCTCTACTCAGGACCATTTTAGCCCCTGCTAGCTGCTAGCTGTCCCAAAGTTGTTATTCTTGTGCAGCCGCATTTGCTGTAGAGATGTGGGCTCAAATGCGCCAACTAACAAACACAGCTTGGAAGAACACTTCTGGCACGTTGGCCGTACAACTTCAACAGTGGCACCCTGGCGAGTGGCAAGACTAGGATGGCTCCCAAGCCAAGCAAAACTACCACTGCATGACGGCTGGCGTCGAACTTGACAGATGTGCCACGGTTCATGAAATGTCAAATCAACAATCAGAAAAGCCACATAATCCCCAACAGAAACCTGGATCGCCTTGGGAAAACTGGTCGCTACTTACAACTTCGCAGCTTCACCTTTTTTGCAATACATGATTTCTACTCAGGACCATTTTAGACCCCGGCTAGCTGGTGGCTGTCCCAAAGTTGTGAATCTAACTGGCCCAAAGTTGTGATTTTTGCGCAACTGCCTTTTCCGCAAAGATTTGGGCCCATTTGGTGACAAGGACAGCTTGGAAGAATGGCACTTGTTCATGGTTGGCACAATCAGTTAAAGCCAGAGCTTCCCCAACACAAACCTGGATCGCATTGGGAAAATTGGTCGCTACTTACAACTTCGCAGCTTCACTTTTTTGCACTGCATGATCTCTACTCGGGCAGCTATGCAACTTCAACAGTGGCACCCTGGCGAGTGGCAAGACTAGGATAGCTTCCAAGCCAAGCAAATCTGATATTTTCTTATACTGCATGTTCGCTGGCATCGAACTCGACAATCATGCCCCTGGCCATGAAATGTCCAATCAACAATGGTCGCTACCTACAACTTCGCAGCTTCAACTTCTTGCACGGCATGATGTCTACTCGGGACAATTTTAGATCCTGCTAGCCAAAATGTTTGATTCTTACGCAGCTGCCTTTTGCTGTAGAGATATGGGCCCAAATTGGCCAAATAACAAGCACGGCTTGGAAGAACACTGGGGGCGTGTTGGCAGTACAACTTCAACAGTGGCATCCTTGCGAGTGGCAAGACTAGGATGGCTCCCAAGACAATCAAAACTACCACTGCATGATGGTTGGGATCGGAAATGTCAAATTCACAATCAGTTAAAGCCAGAGCTTCCCCAACAGAAACCTGGATGAGAAAACAGCTCGCTACCTACAACTTCGCAGCTTCACTTTTTTGCACTGCATGATCTCTACTCGGGCAGCTATGCAACTTCAACAGTGGCACCCTGGCGAGTGGCAAGACTAGGATAGCTCCCAAGACAAGCAAAATTGCCACTGCATGATGGCTGACATGGAACTCGACAAACATGCCACTGGCCATGAAATGTCCAATCAACAATGGTCGCTACCTACAACTGCGCAGCTTCACCTCTTTTGCCCTACACGATCTCTACTCAAGTCCATTTTGGACCCTGCTAGCTGGTGGCTTCCTTTGCTGTATAGATCTGGTATCAAATGGGCCAAATAAGAATCAGTGTTTAGCAGAGCTTCCCCGTCCCGCAAACCCTTTCATCGCCTTGGGTGTTTACTGGTCGATCCCTACAACTTTGCAGCTTCTCAATATCTCGATAAAGGATAGGCAGATTGGTGGGTCCCAAAGCGAGAGATTCGCTCTGCCCCAAACGATTCAGCACAGTCGGATGAGGTTTGCATGACGCGAATTGATTTCACAAGTCCAGAGATTTTTTGAAAGGAAGTGGAAGTAGTGATGTCTGTCAGGTGAGCGTGGGTCCTACAAGAGCTTCTCCGCGCCACCCATCGTTGGATTGCTGAATGCTCGCTCTTGGCTGCCAACATCACGATCTCACGTTTAAATGCCAGTCAATATTTCAATGGCTAAAGATCTTTGGAAATGTCTAGTGTCTGAAGAGTGGTCTTCTTTGGCAGGATGGCTGCAGCCAAGGTGGGTTGTAGAATCTCCTGCACAAAATCAAAGTCACAGCTGACAAAAATTCGGAAATGACCCTCTCGCAGAATCAAATTCGGCATTAAGAAAATATGATATATGATTTGAATTTTGTGTGTCGGACCAAATCCATATCTTTGAGAGCAAACACTTCACAAATCCCCGGGTCGGAAACCCTGCTGGTGGGTAAAGCTTACCCCACCAAATGGGCAATCTGACCTCATGGGAGCTGCCGCGAGGTGTGAAATGGCCGCCTGGTGGGAAAAATGTTACGACAGGAAATGGTGGAGAACAAGATGTTTTAACTGAGGAGAGATTTTACTGAGAATAAGATGATATAAGAAAATATAAGATTAAAAAAATAATATGATATAACATAATGTGATCTAATATGATACAATTTGATATATGACAGCACAAAATCCTATGATATAATATGATATGATAATATAGTATATAATGAATTACATTGACATAGTACAATCATAGACTGCATCATGCCCTTCATTGTGGATGGTTTTTTTGTCAACAGATACGGGCAGAAAAGGTCCAACAAAAAGCAGCATGTTTCCCTTCCATTTTTTCAATCTCAATTCTAGATCTTGAACCTTTTTTTGCCGCCTTTTTTACGGATTTCTTTTTCAATCAGATGAGTCAAAGACCAAAGCAGCACTTAGCTTAGTATAGCTTAATTCTGCTTGTTGCATCATGTGTCCGGTCTTCATATTGTCTTTCTGACCCAAAAAGAAACAAGAATCACTAGCGGACCAGATTTCACCAAGACCCAAGATGTAACAGCCAACCAAAAACATCTTTCCTTTCGGAACAACATAGAACAACATCTAGCAACCCCATCCACAAATTTGCTGGCTATCATTTCCTCCAAAAGGAGTGATATTTTTTCGTCCATGTGCTTGTCGGAGAGGAAACAAACAAATCCTTCCTCACGTCGTTTTTGTTGGTTCGTTGCAACTTTCCCCTGATCGGAATCATCCAGCTTTCCTTGATGATTCCACATGGACTGGACATCCTGGCAAACGTCAAACTCCCAAGAAACACCCAGCCTTTCTACCGCTTCCAACTCGCCAAAGGCCGGCGGCCGTTGAACAGAGAACGGGTTTTGTTGGGGTGATATGAAACCCTACCACTGCATCATAATCCTCCGCCTTTTTCTAGAAAAAATTCTGTCCAAATCGATTCCAAATGCACTTGGTCCCAAAAGACACAAGTTCCGCTGAATGGAGGCGATCGCTACAATCTTTTGTTGATTGCTACAATTTTTTGTTGATTGCTACAATTGATGAAGGTTGGCATGATGAACCATGTCAAACATGTCATACATGTCAATCGCCTTGTTTCCCTACACAACAACTGAGCAAAATGTTGGAGCCATACAGATCAATGGCGAAGACAACAAAATGAATTTGAAATCAAAAGAATATCGGTAACCTTTTCCTGATGCACGACCTGCACCCACAAATTTGACGAGATTGATCCATACATTTTCTCGAGGAAAATGTACGCCACTCCGACACCACTCCGGGTGGATTGGCTTTTAACGAAAACCCTGAATTTCAAGCTGCCGATTTCAACCAACGAAACCTCTAAACCCACATGGCCACATGCCACAAAATCCAAATCAACTTACATGGCCTTCACGTTTTTGGTGAGTCAACAAAAAATTATTCAGATACAAAGAACCACTTTTGAAATCCTTGGATCTTTCAACAAATCCAAAAAAAACATGTCCGACGTCCCACCGTTCTTCTCGTCGTTTTTTTTCTCTCGCTTCACGTCACCCAACTCTTCGGTCCGCAAATTTTGGCCGCCAAAAAAAGTGCCTTGGCGATGCAAGTGACGGCCGGGATGCTCCAGTGGGTGACGTTGAGTTGTTTGTTGCAGCACCAAAACTGCTTTTATTGATGCCTTTAGGTTGCGAAATTGGGACGAGTTCATGTACAGGGCGAAATTCGCGAAGGCCCCCAAATTTCAAAGCACAGGAAAAAAGACAAGTAGAGGAAGACAAAAGGAGACACGAATGCAAGGGAGAAATCTTCCATGAAATTAAGAATCCCCACAGTAAACTGGTTGGGGAATAAGCACTTATCAGCTTGACTGGTACTGGTACCGTGTCCAACAACCGAAGCGACTGGAAACGGACACATTTTTGAAGCTTCGGCCGGCCAAAGCTGCAGCCTCGACAGAGTTTCACTGTTGGGCCAAGGTGGCAATTGCTTGGCTTACATTTTGGCCAATGTATTCTTCTGGACATGTGTCGTTGGTACAGCCTTTGTCCTTACACTTAATCTGCGCACCAATGGTCGCATTCCATCCATTCCAAGCTGCGGCACTCGCATTTGCTCCCGACCCACGAAGGGCTTGGAAGAGTTTGGCATTGCACTTCATAGCAACCCTGACCATCGTTGGATCTCTTTGGTCTCCGTTAAGATCAGCTCCATATTCTTTCATCAAGCCGAGCACAGACTTGACATCTGACTGTGGCCAAAGCCGAAAGTGGTCAACAATCTTCTCAATAACTTTTGTCGCCACGTCTGTCAACTCCTCTTTTGACATATTCTCACCTCAGCGTCAAGGCGCAACAGCTGCGAGACGGCAAAACTCTCTAGCGCTTTCCCATGGTAGCAGTTAGCAGGGATTTTTGAACCACTTCAAGGGTTCAAACTCCGCAGTGTGAAGAAATTATGAATTTCAAGGATTGAACAACTATGCAAACAATACGAACCCACTTTTGCACACAACTTTTGTGCACAATCCCTTGGCCTCAAATTCATGTCATAAGGAACCATTTTGCACCTGTAACCCTCCATAGTTCTTCAGCTCTGATAGAGTCTTGACCAAGAACATCAAACACAAACCATCTTGAACCCCTCAATCCGCACCAAAACACCCAATGTTGCAATCGAAGTTCCCCTGGGACTTGAATTTCCATCTGTGAACCAAGTCATCAACCCTAGCATTTTTGTTGCACCTCAACCCGATGACATCGCAACTATTTCTGTGTCCCAGCCTTCTTCTAGAACAAATTTCATAGCTGCAAGGTCTTTATGCAACGCGCTGTTGAGGAGGACGCCACCGGAAGATCCTGCTCCAGTTTCACACCCAGAGAAGAGTTTTCGAATCATGCAGCTGGCTCAGTCAGAAAGTCACATACCAGGCTGTTGAACGCAAAATTATGCTGCTTGGAAAGGCAACAAAAATAGGTGGAATTCTTTTATCTGCACTTTGCATTTCCCCAGTCTGAACTCTTCTGCTCTTCTGCATTCACTCGATCTCTTCTAAAGGTCAGCAGGCTTTTCCAGCGTGTTTTTTGAGCGCATTAAATCAAAGGGACACACGCACCCCACCGTTCGAACATCCCCAGTCATGCCCACAAAGCACCTGGAAAAGTTGACCAAATGGAGTTTGTCCTAAAACCCAAGGAATGAATTCACGAGTCTCCCTCAATGCTGGAGCTCAACAGACTAAACAGTTTCCTTTTTAAGCCCCAACATTTCATTAGCAAAGGATAAGCACCTCCTTTTTGGTAACCATCGTATCAAAGCAGGTCTGCTTTGGCCAACAACTGCTTCGTCATTCCGATTGGCAGGATCCCAACGAATAGTTTCGAGGCCTATTTCCCGTAAGAACAGAAAAATGCTTCTTGGAAATTCTTCAAACCTGTTCATTGTAGATAAACATTGCATATTTGTTCAATGAAAAAATGCTTCAAACCTGCTGCAAAAAGCTTCCGGCACTCAACGGAGCTTTACGCAGCTCGAGACACTAATAGTTTTTGGTGTCACACCTTTCGCGCGGCTGCGAAAGGAAGCTGTTGAAGGACGCTGCAACAGAAGTGGGGTTGAAAGGCCCGAATCATCGGAACAAGACGGAATGCAACATGCGTGGCAGAAGCACAAGACTATTGTGAAATGAAAATTGCGACGGCGCCTGCATGGGTCATCCATCACGTGATCAAAGTGTGCGTTGTGGTTTGAACACATTCATGAGCTATGGCCGTTTGCCGTGACAACGCCATGACTACGCCATGCACATGCGAGCGCGAACAACATTCAGTGAAGCATTTTTCGCATTTCATCATGTTTACTTGACGTTAACGCTGGGCCTCGGCAATCTTCTGACGTGCCGTTGGAAGTGGCGATCAACGTGGCATTGTAACGCTTGAACTCCTGCAGCACCTCTTGGAGTTGGCTCCCATTGCACTTCTGCAACTTCTCCTTCGATAAAAGCGCCACCAAAGGCACTTCCTTACAAGTTTCTCCTGTAACACTGCTGCCATGATCTAATAAAGCTCCCACCGCATCTGCATGGCAGTACTGAACGGCTGTGGTCAGAGCGGTTTCGCCATTAATCCGAAGGTCAATTGGGGGACGGGGACGACCACTTCTGTTTTTCAGAAGAAGTTCAACTCCTGCTTTGTCTCCAAGTACCTGAAAAAAACAGGTCGTGTACAAGGAGTGATGAATACCTGGCACTATCCTCGCAATCAACCATCAAACATTGTCACACTTGTCAACATCGCAATCAAACAATTCAACCATGCCCCTGAAGACTCGAATTATTGGCGCTAAGTGACCGAAGCAGCTATCAAAGGTGTTTCGCCTTCGGTCACTGCACTCAAGTTGGCTCCCTTCTCGATGATGCGCTGGGCTAAGTTGTGCTGACCACGACGAATTGCAACTCTCAACCAACCACCTTCATCAAGGCATTCTTTTGCAGCCCATGGAGCCTCGATGGTTCATGAACGACATCTTGAGAACGACTTGGGATAGCTAACACGGCATCATTTCCAGTAATTGAACATGACATTTCGTTGTTCGTTGTCATGCGAAAACACCAAAAAAAATGGTTTTTGATCCAGGTTGACCCTTTTACTTGCCTGTTGCTTGCAACGTTGTTTTGATGCATCAAATTGGTTCACAGCTGGATGGCCTGAATTCCACTAACATGACAAACCAATTTTCAGGCACAAGAAACCATGGTTTTGATGGTATGGTCCAGCGCTGTAACATTGTCATAAACCACTGCCTTGTGTAAGCATTCCCTTGCAGACCATGTCACAGCCAAATCAAAGTCATTATACCAGGGAATGTAGGGATACGCATGGCACCTACTTCCACAGTACGGATTTGTCTTGTTGTAGTAGACACGGAACTCTTTCCTGGAGTCTTTGTGAGATCCGGTGCACGACTGTTTATCATGTATGACTGTGGTTTCAACGTGGAAACGAGGATCTTTTACTTCACCCTCCACTGTGTCCATGTCGCTGCCACCACACCATGCATAAAGACCCTGTGAGTCTTGCTCATTATTGGGCAACAAGAAATTGTTTGAAGAATGAAGTTTCAATGACACTGGCGGCGCATGGAACACAAACTCCAAAGGTGTAGCCACAGCTTCCGTGTCAGTTGGATCTGGGGTGGTTGTCACCAAAAGTTGTACAGCGTTGGCCATCCCCGTGAAAGGAGCCGTCAATGTAAAGGTACTGTTAAGGCCCTTGGAACGCAAAGATTGGAGCACCCAACATTCTCCAAGAGTTGAGGCTCTGAATTTTTTTCAAATGTTGGGGTGTATGGGACCCAAAAACAACCCAACACTGTCGGAAAAACATC
Organism: Breviolum minutum Mf 1.05b.01; assembly: GCA_000507305.1. NCBI lineage: Eukaryota > Dinophyceae > Suessiales > Symbiodiniaceae > Breviolum > Breviolum minutum. The sequence continues at coordinate 23,065 of DF243681.1, read as the reverse complement.
CAACAAAGCGACTAGCCAAGCCCTAGAGTTTGTTCAACATCCCACCAACACTGACTGGTCTGCATTGCTAGTCAAACCAAAGGACCCCTCACCCTGCAGCGGTAGTATACAACATCCTCGCTTGACATTCCAAAAATCTTCGTTTGGCATTCTTTTGCTCGAATTTCGTTTCACAAACTGTGGAAATAAACATGTCCCCTACAACACTGCTGCAACACTACACCAACATCCCGCCACATCACCAAAATTACTGTACCAACAACAGACCCAACATTTTATTGCTGTTCTGTTCAAGGTACAGTGCCATCATGGTTTGGGGTAAAGCCAATGCGAGATCCGGGGAGTTCCAAAGCTACCGATTTGCCACTGGAGTTCACATCCTGGCTGCCGAAGTTTGCAAATTCGATTGCCACTTTGGCAAGCGGGAAACAGTTTTACAAAAATATGGGCCAAATCCAAGCCTAATTTCAATCAAAGTCCAAAGAATAAGATGGATGAACGCGGTTCGTCCTGTTTCAGCTCAAGTGAAACTAATCAAAATTTACGTTTCACGCAATGGCAGCTCACACGCTTGTCTCTTTTCAGGCAAAATAGCATTGGTGAGCATGCTCATCTACAACCTCCACGGTGGCACCACGGGACGCTCTTATTTTTGACCACCCCTCCTGCGCGGCGACTCTTTCAGAACTTTTGACGCTTCGTCCGTTGCGATGTGCTCTTCACACGTCGACTTAGTCACTGGCTTGATACATTTGGGTCAGAAAAACTATCTGCTTCCGACTGCTTCGATCTTCAAGTCGTAGTAGCAAAACAATGCTGGCACGGAATTTAAATGCACACGCACAAAGAAACGCGTAGGATTTCGATTTGCCGTTGAACATATATAACCACACGTCGATCAATATGGTATTGATCTGAGTTGAGCCAAGGGTCGGCGCCAAGCCGAATCAAATGACCGAACAGATTTGAATTATATGCACGAGGGTGCGGTTGCAACAAAGTGAGACTGGCAACAAGTGTTCTATCACCAGGTGCAACCGCAAGTAAACTAGAGCACATATGTTAGAAAAGAAGGCTTTTGCCAAACACCAACCAATCCCAGAGGTATTGTAGCATCGTTCTGTCTCAGGTTGGAAAAGTTGTGGTGCGTAGCATACGATTGTCCGAGCATTGTTGACATAGTCATTGACGGAAAAAAAAGCACCTTGACAGCTAGATTGTCCTTGTACTTCTGGGTACCATACCCCATTCACTTCAAATGTTCTTTACATCCTGTTGCTGCAGCGTCGATTCCTGTCAGAACATCTCTGATCTTCTGCTTCATCCACTGAATGGTATGGTCCTTGGGATGGTGAGAGCCAACCTTGCATCCACATGCTGTTAGGAAGCTTGTCTTGGCTGATTCTGGCGAATGGCATTTTGCCGGTTCGGTTGCAGCAGGTCGGCTGGCTGGTGTTGGAGTAGCCGCTCTTGTGGTCTTGGGCAGCGCCGTAGTCAGAGGTTGCGACAACCGAGGAACGGGTATATGCGAACCCAGGTTCTTCAGGTTGACCTGGTTCAGGCGGATCGTCACCTTGTTCAACTTGGCTATGAAATGACCTACCGTGACAACCAACTTGGCCCTGCTTCTGCCGGGCTCGTGAACGACCACCTCAATGTCCGCTCGCTCGCTGCAACAACATCGCAACATCTCCAATAATTCTTTTCCGAAGGTGCAGACACGGCTTTAGAAACTATATAATCCAAGCCCCCTACCAGTTTCGGATAATGTTCAATACTGACGGAACGGTTTTGGTGATATGCGCAGATTCGGCTCAGCAATGGGAGGCACTGACCATATTAGAATCTTTTGGCAAAGAATTCTTCAGATGCGCTTGTGCTTCTTCATCCCCGAGCACCAAGAAATCATCTCCATTATTCTTATTATCATGAGCAGCTTCCGATGGCGACATTTTCGAGAATAGCACGTGCGCTCCGTGTCTCCTCTTCTCTCATACTACCAAATTTGGATGTAGTCTGAAATACGCAAATTGCTTGCAGCAATGCTTGGCAAGGAGGTGATCTTGCTAACAAATACGGATCCTGGTGCTTCAAGATTGCTTCAGCATCTATTGATGGGTTCTATAATGTGAGATTCGTCTCTCACCATTTCCTTTGCTGGCCTGCAGGTCAATCGCATCACCGGGTCACACTTTCGTCGAACATTGTCTCTGACACTGGGCACGCAACCTTTCGGGCTCCCCCTTCTTGATCTTCTGCACCAAGCCTTCCTTGCGAAACCACAATCGCCTCACACCCGCCACAGACACGACCTGGCGTAAAGCTGTATGATCACCCACCCTTCAACAAATCTTTCTTTTGAACATCAAGGTTCCTTCTGGCATCCGTCTTTGGTAGCTGGTGCCAATTTATATTGCGCTCAAGTATGATCATGATCGGTGTATCGAGGGTTTCAGCCATCGGTGGTCTCATTTCCACGGAACTCCATGTTCGAACATACTGGCGTTTCATATTACCTTCGCTCGTTGGATGTACCGCGTTTGCTTTGGTCACTCCATCTCATATCATCGCTAAGACGTTTGTGTCTCTACAAATCCTGATAGAACTGCGCTTAACAGGCTTATAACCATCTCTCACCACACGCTACTATAATCGTATGCTCCACTTCCTACCATGCAATTTTAGCGGAGGTCGTGGAACATGTTGATGGCGAATCTTGAGAACAAAATGTTGCATGTCAAACCAAACCAATTAGCAAAGTTTCCTACAAGGTTGACAAGGATTCCCTGCTATATCCTTTCGCGTGCACCTTCACAAATTCCATCGCCTTAGCTTTCCAACTCACACATGGCCTGAAAGAAGACTAACAGCACAAGGCATGCCTACACGGCAGAGGGCATCCCTACCTTTCCCAAATTGACCTAGCAGGACTTAAGGACTGATAGGCCAACTTCGTCAACATCCAGGCACATCACCCCGAAGTCGTCCAAAAATTTGTTTCGAGACCTGGCCCTGACGTCAAGCCTGTAAGTTTTGTCCAGCTGCATGTGGCAAATAAAGTCTGTTGTGAAACGTCAGTGGTGCACCCAGCACCTTCCGAAGTTCCAGATGGCAAGCCAACACTTGTTCCAAATTGATTTGAGGACTGATGGGGCGGGCTGACTGATGGGGCGGGCTGCCTGACGGCAGGAATTTGAGAAGGCAGGTTGGGCCAGCTGTGGCAAGCCCATCTTACAGCCTCGGAATAGACTTGATTTTACCTGCTCCGCTTTATAGGTTCGAAATAATTGTGTGGCTGCAGCTTTCCTACACGAACTTACACAGCTCGCTAAATATGAGCTTGGCCACACTTTCAGCTTGGGGCCCCACTGCATGAGGCAGCAGTCTCACCAAAGCCCAAACCTATTTACAATTCTTTAGGTAGAGGCGGTGGTCTTGGTTGGGAAGGGAGGAGCTTCTACCGGCCGTTCGGCCGCCTTTGCGAGAGAACAAGGCCATATCAGAATCAGAATGTGGGATAAGGCCTCTTACACTTCCCTGCAGTATGCCTCATGTTCAGGTAGCACGGTGGGCAACAACATCATTGTGTTCCTTCGACTTCGATGCCAGCTTGGCACTACAGGCACTGGTTGTGAACCTTGGCTGGGCGTGTGGTAGCAAACTGATTCTCGATGTTTCTCTGTCCTGCCACACCAATATTTCTTCTTCGCGCTAGACAACCCAATTGAAGTAGCTGATCTCATCAAGAGATGATGAACATCAGTGTTGCAAGATCTTGGGCATGGCGGCACTGCCACGCCCTGACTCTAAAGCCCAAACGCCGAATTTGCAAAGTTTATGGCGCTCTTAATTATAACTGGAGGAAGAGTTGCAACATTGGCACATCGATCTTGTTTGTGAAAATGCGGCCATTCCGGCCAAACTGGGGCATCAGATCCTTGCCATTGTTGGTTTCGCAACATGCGTCGCGCTATGGCTCAGTCTCGTGCACGGAACCCCTGGCCGGTCATCTGTGGTGGCGCTGTCTTGTAACTTAGTGAGCGAAGGTATCGTCCACAGGATGAAGGGATCCCTTCACTGGAAGGCGAAGAGAACCTTTTCTCTTCAGCATGGTTCTGCTCCACTCCGCAATCAGGTCTTTGTTGAACATGGAATAGCACCAGCTCGCTTGGTCAAACACTTCTGTTCTCAACTGTACTTCACTCACTCTGACATTTTTACGCATTGCGGCGAAGTGGCGCCGGAGGCGCTTGCCGATAGAGCACCATGTTTTGACAGCTGATCCTTGGATTGCAAGCACCGACACCTCTTCGAACGAGATTGTGCATCAGCTGCATCCACATGTACACTATCTCAACTAATCGAAACGATTGAGCTTGTAACCTGTGGTTTGGAGTGAACTGGGGCATGTGACTTGGGAGCTTCAATGTTGACCCTTTAAAGTAAAGACCCACATTCAAGCTCCCAAGTCATCCACAGCACTGACACAATGTCCCTCCTCGACCACCACGTCCCTCAAACTTGCAAGAGCGGAGTCTGAGGCCAAGTCGCTGGCAGACCAGTCTCACTATTATTGCCATATCCTGCACTTGTTGCATGTATATAGACGTCATTCACTTGAGCCAAAACGCTTCGAGTCACAAAAAACCAAACATCAACATGAGTTTCGTCCTAGACTTCGATTCGAACGTTTTCGTCTTAAACCATCTCAGAATGACCGTCCTTCAACCATTGCACGACAGCATCGAAATCGTGACCTGCGACACCGGCATGCGTCAAGTCTGGCTCCAAACGTTGCCGCTGGCGTTGATAGACGCAGATCTGCTCCCCTGACATGTTCATGACCTGCAATTGACAGTTTGACTGAGACATTCCTGGCATGGATGCTGTCATGGAGGCAAGAAACCCTTTGTACTTGAAAGCAACCTTGAAGTAAGCAGGACACTGCATAGTTCAATATGAACGATGGCAACAAATGCCACCACCCTGACATGCCGTTTTACTTTGCTTCCCAAAACGTGACCAGATAAGAGACAATCAAACCAGGTAGCAACAACGAACCCGAAAGCAGAACATGAATCTGCAACTCTCTTCTCCAACACACTTCTCCAACACACTTCACCAACACGTCTCTACAACACTTCTCTACAAAACTCTTCTCCTTCTAGAGCACTCTTCTCCGACACTTCGCTGAAATGAGTCTGCACAACACTTCTCTGGAATACTCTTCTCCAACACTTCTCCACAACACTCCTCACTTCTGTACAATGTTCTTCTCGGACACTTCTCTTCAACACATCTCTACAACACTCTTGTCCGATACCTCTCTACAACACTCACCTGTCATTGTCAGCCAGCGCATTAAACATCTACTACACTGCACGGAGCACCCCTTAGATGCAAAGCACAAGAACAATACCGCGAGTACAAAACCTGCAACGCCCACTACAGTGCGTAGAGCAAGCATGAATTTGCATATCTACCAGAACAGCGGCAGCAAAAGTGCATGTTCAAAAACACGATCCCGCCACGGTTTCCTCCCGTTGCACAGCGCCACATGCCCACGAAACGCAGCCTCTGTTACTAATTCTTCTGGCGCCAGGTGCAATGGGACATTTCAAAGAACGCAGAAACCACGGCACTCGCCATGAAATCCGGCATTCCAAAGAACACCATCACAATCAAGCAAATCCTCAAGGAACACAATGGCGCCTCACAAAGTTTGTAGAAAATGGGACACTAAATCATCACAAAAATATCGTACCTGCCACAGAATCTACACGCTGCAACACACCCCAAATACGCAAATCACATTGCCACTGACATCACTAAAGCACGTCTGGAAGGCATGTCACCATAAAATAACAATACAAAACGCAGATACCACAAACTTCACTCCTGCTATGATTTCGGAACGAGATAATTAGCGCAAAACGTACCTGACATGCTGCGCCTGCCCCGAAAAATGTAAGACGGCAAGTCCAAGAAGTCACGAATTCATTTCATCTGCCATGCAAAACACACACATCCAAGAAGGCCACACATCTACAAAACATCCAAGAAGGCCACACATCTACAAAATGCCGAAACACTTTGCGCACACCACCCGTAGGCACGGAATTTCGTCCCCACAACGAACGCTCGCGGACATTTTGCGAACGGTAGACGCAACACACGGCGAACACTGCTCAGCCCCCACACCCCGGCTCATCAACGAGAACCCTTCGCTAACGCATTACATATGAAAAAACATGAGAAAACATGATGAAACACGATGAAACACGACAAAATATGATGAAACATGATGTCCTTTTGTTATCATGTCCCACATCATCTAGTCAAGTCACCTGTTGGAAGACGCAACCATTACCTTCACCCGGGACTGTCTTCTCGCAATGGCAATTGTTTGACACCTGTGGCAAACGCGTGTCCATTGAAGCTCTCAAAGGTGCCAGTGAAATGGGTTCCATCTTCACCTCCGTTGAGATCAAAAATGAGATACCCACAATCACAACATGATTCACAATATCCTACCATATTCACTGTCAAGTGCGAAGAACTGTAAAAGATCACCCAATTTCAATGGAACTTTTCCTGCAAGACATCCAACACGTTTGGTATCATAAAATTCCTTTGAAGAAATCTCTTTTTTTTCAACGCAGGTCCAAGGAACCAAACCTTCATGCACCCTAAAATGATTTCTTTTCAGACCCTGATCCCACTGCCTTAATAATTGAGTCCATGCCAACATCAACATCTGGAATGTACCACTTCGCATTCTCTGATAGGTATTGTATACGCCTCTCTTCTGAAAAGTTTTGAGATTGTAATTCCGGGTGCTTGGCACCAAAGAAACTTTGCAAAGAGACATTGATTGCTGTGCCAAGACGAAGGATGTGAAAAATATAGGTTGTATTGATATATGAACCCACAGCTATGAGCGAGATGCGGCTGTAGAAAGGACTACTAGGCAAAGGAATTGCCCGCTCCGTGAACTGATGCACTGGTATGGTTTCTGAGCTGTTGTCCAACAATGGATTCTCCACCTGAAGAAAGAGGCCGTGCGTGTGATTGCCTTTTTCAAAATTCAAAGTCAAGGAATCCGTCTTGTCATCTAACAGCACTGTGTTGTGAAAGGAGAACGTGTTGGCTGGCGAAGTCAAACGCCCACGGCTGAAGCTGTAATCTAGCAGTTCCCCTCGCATTTCCAGGATGTCCAGCGCTGCAAACGAAACCACCATAGCAGCAGCAGACAAGGCAAGCGCTACCAAAGAAGCCACCAAGAAATACGTTTTCGCACGTTGGATTGAAAGCTTGGTAGGCCAAGTAGATGTTGAACTCAATGTGTCTAGCTCCACATAAAAGGATTCTTTGTTGCAAAGCTTTGGCTCACGCCACAATCCCCGAGACACCATGGTCATATAGAAATGCCTTGCATGTAGAGCAGCAGAGACCAACAAAAGGAGGAAAGCTGGCCTTTGTGACCGCTCGGCCGTTGGTAACCTCACCAACAAACCAACAAAAACCATCCCGCAAAGGAGTCCACACACACTTGCACTGAGTATAGTGACGCCTGGTAATCTTAAGAGTTCCCTGCGGACCTGCAACACTTCGTCATAAGACAACGCCAACCACCACGCATGGATTTCTTCCAACAAAACAGTTCCATGGATCAAAAACATGCCCAACAGCAAGCAAACCAATACGGGCACGCTGCAAAGTTCGGTCAAATGATCCACAGATACCCATAATGCCGTTGTGTAGGACGCAAACAACAACAGAATGCGACGTGCCCAACGGCCAAATTGTGGTAAAAGATCTGGGGCAGCCTCAAACTGCGCCACGGGTTTCTTGCCAGCAGCAACAACAAAAGGCCATTTTTCCTTCTCCTCACGAGTTTTCAACAGAAATTCATTTCAACTGGATGCACCATCTACTCTCGCCTTAAACCAAACACAACAAATCAACGCTTCACAAGTCATGCTGTGAGACTGGGGTTCGAAACTGCTCAAAAAAACACGAACTCTCCCGAAAAAAACGAGTCCTTGTGTAACAGAATCCACGCATCATCTTTTTGAAGTCTTCCCCAAAGAGCTTCTCTCGGCTTTGCATAGATCCTCCTACAGTTGGAAGTTTGTCTGTTTTTTTGCTTCGTCGACTTGGCATGGATTTTTTCAGGTCGCAAAGGTTCAACGCGAAAAAAAAATATAGGGAAAAACCTTACATGGAAATTTTGTGAAAGGCTTGCAACCTTTGACCATTTGCAAAAGCATGGGTGTGTTACTTCAGAGATCAACAGCATTCTGCAATCTTCGCCGCTCCTGATTCCTTCCCATAGAGTTTCAAAGCTGAAATTTGAACAAGAGATTGTCTGACTCGCACTTTCGATCATGTCCACCAATACTTCTTCACCTGCATCTTTGCAAACTTTGGGTTCCACCAATTCAGCTCCACCTGGGCACCGGTACCTGAGAACATCTTCTGACGCGTTTGAGAGGCAGAAGTCCCAAACAGAGAAGGGTTTATTCAAAAATTCCATGGCCGAGGTGCACATATGCATGCTTTAAGAGCTGGTAGGGTAGTAGGCCGGGTAACTTCTTCTGATCTTCAAGTATGGCGTCGCGATTTGGATCCGCGTCCTGTTGCAGGAATCGTTGATTCACAGCTTGTGAGTCCTGTTGCTTGGTGGATTTTTTTATTATTTTGTCAGCGCCATTAACGCTGTGTTGTCTTGCAATAAGAGGGTAGGATTTCCACAATAACCCAAAATGTCTGCAAAGCATCAAGGAAATGACACACCAGTAAAAGCCAGCCACCTTTTACTTGTTGTTGCGGTGTGCCAAGTTCTGGTTCCAGAACACTGTCTGTTGGGGGAGCCCCCCACGTGAAAGAACTGAGCACCGTTCCCACAAAGAGCAGTGTGGAGTGGTGACCCTTTGTGACCTACCCGGCTCCCCAGAGCCGCTAACACTCTGTGCCCTCCCCTCCAATGTCAGCGCCACCGGCTGCCGCAGGGAGGGGTCCGACGTGTTCTGGATCCAGAACCCACCCTTCCCCAAAAAAGGTCACTGGTGGGTATCCATGTTCCAAAATTTTTGGAATCAACGCGAGTTTCTGGAAAAAGGGTGCAAGATCCACTCTCAGAGTAGGATCAAAGCCTTGCGGTTCAGGATGCGTCAGCTCATCAGCCCATTGGTTGTCATCTCGGTGTGAATGGGTAGGAGCCAACATATGCCCAGCTTGGTATAGTTGGTAGACGAGCTCCATCAAAATCACAGCACTGGGCATTTTCCTGGTAGGATTGTTGAGGATAGAGTAGACATTGCCTTGATTGTCACTCACCAAAGGGATGTGAAGCCTGCAGGATGTTGATGGGTTCTGCGCCATCAGCAGCAGTGCCAAGAACAAGGTGCCATAGAGCTCCAGGGCCGCAATTCGCTTCTGAGGGTCATTCTGTTTGAAGGCCCAAGTGCTGTTCTTGGCAAACTTTGTACTGAAACCACAGTACCTTGTCCTTAGAGGGCTCCCGACTGTCAGTGAGCCATCCTCCGTCCATGAATCACCCCCTTTCTCTGCACTAGCATCGCTAGCTCCTGTCCATTGGGACCATGGTGAAAAAGGTGACATCTGAGGAAACTGTTTACAGAAAAGTTTGGGAAAGCAGCACTGCTAGGCATCGGACCAATGTGTCTGGCTTCCCGGCTGTTTTCACTACAGACTTCCATACCCGGAAAGGCTGGCTACGTGGCCCATTGGATTCTTCCCCAGGCTTTCTCAATTCCTTTAGCGGACAGGGCTTTTCCTTCCTCCAATTCATTGAGTAAGGCCAAGACTGCCACATGTTTGTCCTTGGCCATTCGAACAAATGGACCAGAAGGGTTGATCACAAACCCCAACCATGTGTTGATTTCCGAGAGGACTGTCTTCTTCCAGCTTAGGGGGGTACTCAATGCAAGGAATACTCCCAACAGTGCAGGAGTAAGCCAAGAGGCGTTGGTCGCCCGAAGGATCCACCAGAAATCATCTACAAAGACAAATCCCCAGTCCACTTCCGGGAACAGGGCATACACAGGATCCGGAGTAGTAGTGCAGCCAGTCTTCCCCAGTACAGCTGAGCACTTGCTACCCCATAAGTCCCAACTTTGTTGACCCACCACTGTTGATCAATCTGTGCCACCTGGTATTTCCAACCAGGTTTCAAAATTTTGATTCTCTGTGGGCCTTTGAAACATCTGCTTTCAGAAGTAGAAAGGTAGAGTCCTTCTTCGGCCAATGCCACACACTCCCTTTTGACATGCGGGGCACCGGCAGTCGCCCCATGTCCAGGAGTAGCAGCACCACCATCTGCAGCTTCCCCTGCTGCTCTCAGCCAGTGGATACCATGGACGCAATCCATACCCGTGGGCGCCGTTGTCTTCTCTGTGCTGTTCTTCTGTATGTGGGCATTGGCACCCCCAAAGCTACCATCATAGATGGTTCGGATCTTGTCTCCTTCATCAATTGCTGCCATTGGCCCTGGGCCATAGTTCACGAGGAAGACACCCGCACCTGTTTCCCGCTTCCTGTTTGGTGAATGCGCCTTCCACCAAGCCCATCTCTTTCTCCTCCATGAATGTCTCTTTGATAAAGTCCGAGAAGGCCTCTGCTGAGTCGTAGTTGTGACGGCCAGTAGGTGAAGGTAAATCTTCCCATTCTTCTGGAACACCTTTCAGTTCCTCTTTTGTTGGCCAAACTCCCGGGGTGTGAGAGTGGGCTCACCCACTCCCAGAGGCACCCCTTCCTGAAGTGTAAGAGGGTACTCCCAGTCTGGGTCGCCGCGCGTTTTGGCCAACCTGGAAATCAAGGTCAGGAAAAAGGGTTGCCCTTCTGCGACCCCATCTTCCGCTGTTGCACCTAAGCACTGTCGGATTCTGTTGAGTAGCTCATCCGAGAAGGGATGATTCTTCTCACCACAACAGATGGACATTTGAACTGCCTGGTTCAACTCTGGTGTGATGTCAATAATCTTCTGTCCCATTGATGTAATCCCTGTTTGCTTCCTGATTGGTGGAACCAGTCTACCGGGGAAGGTTTACCACCTCCATCTCGGAGGGGTCTGGTTCGGAACCCAAGTTGGACCCACATGCTCATCCATAAGTGAAATGCGATGCGAGACCCATCTTTTGAATGGCATTGCCTGTTCTTCACTGAGGGGTTTTGATGTGTCCATGCCACTGTAGGTCCTGAAGCCATATGTGGGATGTCACTCAATGCCTTCGAGATTGCACCCGCCAGGCGGTGGAGGGAACCTGCTCAGGTCCGAGGATTGCATGTCTTCTGGAAGTTTATGTGGAGGATGGTTGCACCTGAGACCATCCCAACATTAATGGTGGTAGCCTTCTCCACCAGCTGACCCAATCTGCACTGATCAAACTTCACCAAGGTGTGATCCACCGTGCGATACCATGCCTTGAACGCCTTGGTTTGGTGGCCCACAAACTCGAACATCTGGACACCTTTCGGGTCAGAGTCCTGGAGGTTGGGAGCCGGACCATCAAGGTCAATCACATGCGTGCCTTGCATGAAATTTGTTGCCGCATTCTCAGTGTCTTCCACCATTTCGGCCACCATTTCCCAATCCTGAGAGTCGAGGGTCACCGTAGAGACATCCTCTTCTTTCATCACGGCCTCAACATGTTGGAAGGAATCCAAACTTCCCGAAGCCAAAGTTGATGGTGCCTGCACCGGCATCGGACCCTCAGTCTCTTCAGGAATGATGCGATCAAAGTCCATTGGTGCACCAGACATGGCGGTAAACACAAAGTCGAAGGGGAAAAATAAAAACTTTTCAAATTGTTCACTTACGTGATCAAAGGCGCTTGAGCCAAAATGGCAGTGCCATTTTGGCTGTGAATGTTTGCACACGTAATCCTTGCAAGTGCAAGCACAGCAAATTCTAAAAATCCAAAGGCACTTGTTTTTTCTAGCTCGTGTGTTGCACTATGTATTACCCTATGTCCTCCTCCGCGGTAAGAAGCCCATTTATGAGCTTGTAAACAGCAGCAGCTGCTGAGGCAAATGCAACGCACGCGGCACACAATAGTAGAAGCTCAGCGATCCAAACCAGCCACATTGGCGTTGACCTTCAACAACCCTCACCGCCCACGTCAAAATTACAAGCTGTGAACCATCGTATGGGAAAATTCTTGCTGACTCTTCAACTCTTCCATATGTCTCATGAGACTGGAAAGAAAATCAAGAGGTTCTGGACAACAAGGCAGATTGGAGATAGGAAAAAAAAAACATGCTTTTATTCCACAGCCTACGTGCCAAATGTCCACAACATGCTTTGCACCAAGCTATGAAAGCCAAAATCAAACACTAGTGTAAAAGACATTACATGTAAAGATCTTCTTTTGATCTGCCAATGTTGAAACTCCAAGACTTTGTCTCCCAGCCTTCTCCGATCCAAGACTGGATCCCACCATTCTCTTGAAAAGACTGTCAGCAACCGCCATGGCAAATCTTCGAAAGGAAGCTCTGCAACACATGGATCCACCTCATTGAGGCACAATGAACACCATCCCACCACCCTCACGGTCTCCTATGGAGGACGCCCTGAAATTGTATGACGTTTCTAGTTTGGTAGTAGCTCTTTAGTATTGATACCAGCATCCGATCTTCCAAGTGATGCACAAGTTGATTCCTGCCGAAAAAAGATCACCTGTAGTGCTGAGGTCTGCACCGAGTTAGGGTTACACAAGTACAACGTCTCGCCAAAAACCTCCTGGACTGTGGGCACCAGCAGCACTTGCCACGTTGAAGACACATTCATCGGGTGTATAGGGAACATGTGTAGTTCCACTGCCGGAACAACCTTGTGATCTCCATTGGCATCTTTCATCAACTTCTTCATACCTTGCAAGCTCTGCACATCTGCCTTCACCACGGAGCGGAGTCCATCTTTTAAGTGCTTTACCTGTGGGTAGCGGAGGTTATATGGAAGGTGCTAAGTTCCAAGTTTCAATTCAAAGGTTGCCTACAGAAATCCAGGAGTCATACTTACAGAAACTTGGCATTCCGCGCCCGTTTCTGTGCTTACTTTTCTATTTTCTACCTTGGTTTCAACATTTCAACTGTGAAAAAGTACATCTGGATCTCAAGCCTTAAGGCGTTGCTCCAGCAAAGCCAACTTCCCCTCTGCTGTCGTTGGTACCATTTGCAACTTCACCTTTCAAGTGGCATTTCGCGGCGGCTTTTTCGTGGCACCCAAGTCAAACGTTGGGTGGGAAACCGAAACCCATCTACAGTAACCATTCTTACGAACAAACGGAAATGAACCACGTTCGTGCCGCTGCAAAGATAATGCCTAGGGGGGGCGCGCTTTTGCTTCGCCTAAAAACACCCACAGCACCACGACCACCAAAACCACCCCATATCCAAAAGCTCTCGGGCTGGATTCCCCCTGGGTCCTCTCCGGTACTACTGTTCTTGTTGGCCGTTGGCTGTGAGCTGTTGGCTGTTGGCTTCCTGCTGTTGCTGTGGTTGCTGTTGTTGCTCTTGTTGCTGTTGTTGTTGCCGTTGTTGCTGCCGTTGTTGCTGCTCTTGCTGTTGTTGCTTTTGGTGGTGCTTCTCGCCATGCTGCTGGCAATGGGGTTTCTGCTTCTGGTGCTGGGGCTATAGAATGGTGCTGTTGTTGCTGCTGTCGCCGCTGTTGCTGCTGCTCTTGTTGTTGTTGTTGTTGTTGTTGTTGTTGTTGTTGTTGTTGTTGTTGTTGTTGTTGTTGTTGTTGTTGTTGTTGTTGTTGTTGTTGTTGTTGTTCTTGTTCTTGTTCTTGTTCTTGTTCTTGTTCTTGTTGTTGTTCTTGTTGTTGTTCTTCTT
>DF243680.1:0-31651 GCA_000507305.1 Breviolum minutum Mf 1.05b.01 | reverse complement strand
AACTTTTTTTAGGCGGCCCTCCACCGGAGCATCTACAACAGCAACAAGAACACCTCCTTTCCAGCAACGAAAGCAATAGTAATAGTATTTCATCTGGAGGAGGCGGGACCTGAAAACACCCAGAGGCGGGAACAACAACAGGTTCCCAGAGGCTGGAACAACAACAGGTTCAAAACAAAGACCACCATCATGGTCGTCAGCAATGCGTCTGGGGGGGAGGCGCTGCGCCCTCCCGAACTTCCAACAGTGGTCCGAGCATAGTGTGTTTCGTACATTTTGACGAGGGAATGTGCCCCTGGCCGCAAAGTTGCGGACCTACCCCGCTACATGGAACAAACCACTGCGAATTCTTCAAGTGTAGGAGCCCTTGCTTGCTTCGATACAATGAGTTAGAAAAGTAGAGCCCAGAAAATGCATACAACTCACACGTGACCGCCAGCTTGACCATCCTTGACTCTGAAACATTACTGCAAATACACTTCTTGCCTGTGTTCCAACTCGAATATTTTTTTGATCCGGTCAGTGAGGCAATTTTTGCTCCCCTTCCACACGAAAGCGTTTCTATCCACGTGAATAATTTTTTTTGATCCGGTCAGTGAGGCAATTTTTGTTCCCCTTCCACACGAAAGCGTTTCTATCCCCTGGGAATAATTTTTTTTGATCCTCTTATTAATTTTTTTTTGATGGGAATCCTGGGACTAATTTTTTTTGATCCTCTTATTAATTTTTTTTGATCCCCCACCCTGTTCTAGTCAATCCAGTCCCAGAATTATCGCCCATGAATTTGAAACCCGGGAGAAGTTGGAGGTGTGTAGAAGTTTCCGGATTTGTACATTTGTATGTATTAGTCGGCTTTTGATCGTGGTGGAACAAGTCTTGGGCCGGTTGGAGCTAGTTGAAGCGTTGGCAATTTGCTGACTTGAGGGCTGTTACAGCGTTGCAAATCCTTCAAATCATTACTTGAGTGAGCCCAAGACTGCGTGCAGAAGCAACGCCAAAGAGACACCACAAGGCTAAAGGTAAAGGTTGGGCTCAAGATGTTTTTGATATCTTGTTTCCTTTTGGTACATCGTTTCCATTTCCTCTTCGGCTGCTTGGTGGCTGTAGGGTGGACAGCATGGATCGGATGGTGCGGAAGATCCAGTGGAAGTGTTGTCAAGATGGCCTTTGTGCAAGGTATTTCTGCCAAGGATGAGGTGTTATCAAGGATTTCAATGCAAGTGAGGGGGCGGAAGCATACGCAAGGGGCACGGCCTGGGGGTGGAAGCAAGGAGATTGACAGTTAGGATGAAGGAAGGAAAGTCATATCGATAGAAACACCCATCCATCGGGTTGAGAAATTATCATTTCCCATCTCTCCGCAGCAAGGGAGAATGATGGGCTTCAAGGGACTTGAAGCTGCTGGCACAATAGTCGCTTAACAAGGGCTTCCTTGAATGGGCGTATCCTTGCGGAGCCAAAGGAATGCAAGGAGACAAGTTCCCAGTAATTGCGCAAGAACCCAAGCTGGCAGGGACATCCCGAGCCTTTGCGTTGTGAGTATAGCAAGGTGATCAGGTTTTTTGGTGGGAACAGCTCTGACGTCCAGGATCGGCTCAAAGGTGTTCAGGAGATTCATCCTCCCAGATGGGCCAGTCGTCACATGGGTGCGCGAGTTGTGCCAGATCGGGGTGGCGTACGCAAACGCGTGCAGTTTAGTGGCAAAACTGCATTTTTTCAGCTACAAATGACTAGCTCAGTAGCACCTTCCAGATTTGTGTGGGTCCTCAAAATTGTTGATCTGTTAGCTTACTGAAAGGAAAAACACGAAAAGTAAAAGTAAATGATATATAACTATAATTGTAAATTATAACTTACTGTAAATATTAATTAATTATTTACTGTACATAAATTTTGTCACCATCGACTTGCCATGACTTGCCAGGATTTGGGCATGCGTGCTGCCAATTGCCTTGAAGCACTGGTGCGCTGTGGCAATGCTGCTGCGTTGGGTGCCAAGAAGTGGTACTTCAAAAGCCTGAATGAACAACCTGGAAAACCTGAAAAATGTTGTGTGCGCAAAGGTAGCTTTTGGATGCTTTTGGGTTATGCTTCGCTTTTTCCAAGGCGAGCACTTGAATCCATGGGACGATCGCCAGGTGGGTACAACACGTGGTAGTGGGGACATGCTGAAAATGGTTGGTGATATTGTTAACAGCCCTGCTCACCTTCCAGAAGGGGATCTCAATCCCAACCAATGAAGAGAACGAAGATCTTCCAGCCGTCGTAACATGTTACGACCAAGGTTAAGGGATTATTTCCTTATCACCTATGGAAGGCACAAAGATCACCTGTAGAAAAATGCTTCGAAAAAAACGTCTCCAATTGGGCTTGCGGAGTGGTCAACTGTGACATTCAGTTCACACTTGTTCAGCAAGTCTCCATTTGTGGGGATATTGTTTAAACCAAAGGTTTGTTGCATAGGCTGGAAAAGAACAAACTAACAAACCATGTTCCAAAGGTGTTGTAGGTCAATATGAGCTGCGGCTCGTAAATGGGAAATTGTGAGCATACCTGGTTTCGAAGTGAGCCACGTATCCCAGAGATTGCTTCCTTTCAGAACACCCAGATGATTGATGGAGATTGCCAAATCCCCTCTCTTGGGACGATATAGCATGATAGAACTTCCATCATGGAGATTCACGGAGTGTATTCCAGGAGAAATATCAGAATGATGCTCTAAGTGGGTTGCGTCCTATCAGTGGGTCACCTCAACAAGACTGAGACTCTCCAAAGCGGGCAAGCCAGGATTCCGTGTCACATGTTTTTTTCTCCTTCCCTTCCCCCCCCCCCCCTCTCTCTCTCTCTCTCTCTCTCTCTCTCTCTCNTCTCTCTTCTTCTCTCTCTCTCTCTCTCTCTCTCTTCTCTCTCTCTCTCTGCCATTTGATACCAAAAAAGCATCAAGAACTCCTGGATACTCCACGTTGTCTAGAATGTTTTCTCCCCTCATCACAAAACCCTCCAGTAATTGACACTCACTATTTTTGATTTTGTGCTCATTTTCTCACATCCAAACTCCAGGTTGTGGCTCCAGCGATCCAAACTCTTCAATGGGGGTTTACAGCCCTGGGATGGTTCAGGTGCAGTGTTGGATGTCTCCAGTCACTGATTGTTTTGTACAACTGCATGGAAAAAACATGCTTTGTACCGCAGTTCTATCACTACTAAAACGACTTGGTTGCTCTCAGAACAAGAAGGTGAAATGGACTGGCAGGGGATATGGAACAACGCCCGGAAGTCAAGAGTATTGGCTAATTCTCGTGCCCATTGTATGTTTTTTTTTCATCAGGATAGTTTGGATGCAGCTCATGACTTGTCCGTCATTTGTAAAAAGTGGCGGTAGGAAGTTTTTTTGAAGAACCCATTGTATCAATCAAGCCGCGAAGTATTCTTGTTTGTTTGTGCAAAAAAGTGATGACGTCTGGCATCCCCACAGGTGGCAGATGTGACTCTAGACATGGTGTTTTCTGAGGAGGCAGGTGACTGTCGAGCAGCTAGACATTTTCACCGCAGTTGTTTTTCAACTAACTCGGCAGTTTCTTTCCACGCTTGTATGATGTCAGTCGGTCATGAGCAATCATGTATTGGCAAAATCAGACACATGCAAGCGCACAGAGATATGTACAATATATTGTTCTATATATACAGCTGTAGGCTGTAGACTGTAGACAAGATCCAGTATATGCCTAGACATACTGGATAGTACTGGTACTTCCGAACATTTCAGACGGTCGACTTTAAGTATGTCTCCAGGATGTCCTGAAAATTTCTGACTTCATCAGTAGTCCTATCACAGGAGAAGCCGGTCAAAACCGCTGTGTCGAACCCGGGTGCAGAGGCCCTAGTCACTACATAGTTTGTGCCAGGTTTGCTGTGTTCTTTTGCACATCTTTGAGACATGAATTTCTGAGCAATGTTGAAGGATCATCCAGGCAGGCGATGTCATTTTTTGATGATGCGCAGGCGGAAGCATGTGTAGCAGCTTCGTCGGCGTCCCCGGCCGACCCAACTGGGACCATGCGTTTGGCCCCGGCAGAGATGTACGGTGAAAGTGCCTTGGATGTAGGTGAGATGTGGATGGATGGACTTGTTTGGGTTGTCAAGGGGTGTCATGGTTAATGGTTGCTACCTCACCTCGTGGAATTGCCATGAAAAGGTTTGATTTTGCCGAGGTAGTGACACGTCAGAGGCTTCACTGGAGCTTCCAATGGGAGAGCTTGCCACGGGTGAAAAGGCCGTGGCAGCAAGGCAGCCAGCAGGGCCAAGCTCTTTCGATCACTTGGCGAAAGTCATTTAGAGTTCAGAGGATTAGAATTAGTGTGGAATATTTCAAAAGCCCTGATAGAATTAATTTTAGAGTTGGGGACATGAGGGTTTATGTTAACCTCTATATACCGACAAGCTTCATCTCTGCCTTTGTCATCTCTCCCTGTCGCGATCAAAATCCAGCAGTAGACAAATGATGCACAGAAACATTAAAAAAATCAATTATAATTCCATTGTGTCATGCAAATCTTGGGATTGACAGTTTTGACTCCCTGAACTTGAACTTGATGTATACTTAATTGGTTTTGATTGTTGCCCACTAAGCTTGACACTATCAAGCTTCACAGCTTGGATATCAACGTGGCTCGCCATGGCTCCGGATGATTGGCATGATCTAACTGTTCGAAGTGGTAGGGAGTTTTCGAGTGCACGTACCTGGTCAGCCGAGCCAGAAGTCTGCAGTAGTTGCAGGACGTCACACGAAAATAATGTAAATGACATAATCTCGATAGCAGTGAATTCACTGTGAGTTGGGGCATGTGACTTCGTGTGGAAACAGCAGAAGCATTGTAGCCCAATGGCTGGCTGTGCAGGTTGTCACCGTGTGATTCCTTTTGGGCATGCCATCATAAGATCCACAGAGGATGCACCCTTTCCAAGGTCAGGAGGTCTTGAAAAAGACCCTAGCAGAGTTGCAGTTTCCGATGGATGTAGCAGCAGCATGGCCACAGTTCCAATCAGCACCTTGGCCTGATTGTGTTTCAAGCATATTATCATATTGTGATGCAAAGGTTGGTAGGAGTATGCTGTAAGTACATGGATAGTACATGGTATGTTATCAAAACTTGTCTTGTTCTGTCCCCAGAGGAGTGTCACATAGCTATTTGCCTGTCGTTCAGAAACCATTGGGGCTCAAACTTCAAGACTTCTCGACATAAACTTCGAGCTCTGACCTATGGCCTGCTGCTGTGCTGCCGTTGAGGAGGAAAATGAGTTGACGTTCAGCCCAGCCGTACCTGCCATCCCTGACAGTGCGGACGTCCCTCCGAAAGCACCAAAAGCACCAGAGTTTGGCGTTTTTACCGTCGTGGTGCCAGCCTCTGATCATTCAAGCTTGGGTTTGGCGTTTGATTCCGTCAACCAGGCTGGCACTGGTCGTATGATCACCGAAGTCAAGGAGGGTGCAGTTGGCAAGTTCAACACGGTTGAGCCAGATCAGAGCATTCAACCCCTGGACATGTTGGTGTCCATTGATGGGGTGGAGGATGTGAAAGAGATGGATGCCAAACTTGCAAGCAAGCTTCCAGCTCTTATGTCATTGAAACTGAATCGACCCAAGAAGGTGCAGGTGTCCTTCCGCAAGACGGGTGGCTTGGGCGTCAAAATGGACTGGAAGGAGAAGTCCATGGGTGCAGTTATCAGTGAGATCCATGCGACCGGTCTCATTGCTTCCTGGAATGCAGAACATTCCAGCCAGGCCGTGTCTGTTGGTGATCGGTTTGTGGAGTTCAATGGCAAAACATGTACGGGATCTGAATTCTTGCAGCTACTCAAGGATGAGAAAGGTGAAAAGGAGATCAGCTTGACCCTGCTCAAGTACTGAGATCACTCGAGTCTGAGGGAGCCATTTGTGTTTTCTGCGTCTGCCAGTGGGGACAGAAATTTATAGGACTGCTTTTACATGCTTTTACATTACAAAGCATTGTAGTTGACACGTGTTTTTTTTCTGCACTTGCGGGGTTGCGGGATATTTTTGATAAACCGCAACCCACGCACTGAAGAGTCCCCAGAGACGTGCGTTTCTGATTCTTTCTGACATAATGACATACTGCCTTGTCTTGGTGTGACAGACCTTGCCAATTGCTGAAATTTGGCAGCACTTGCGGTCAACGCATAGGACATTTGCAGTTCCGAGCTCGAATGAGAACGGATTCGCAGATGAGATGCACTCGGCCTTGTTGAGCCGCATCCCCGCCTGATTGCAAAAGAAGCTTCACGACAATCGGACGCAGAACTTCATTTGCCAAGTACCTCTTGAACATGCTTGAACTCTTCATACCTTTTGCAATACAGAAACCCCATGTATCTTCCCCCCAGAAATCACAGCTGTGCCTGCCATTGAGGTCAATCTCCAGCATGACCTAGTGAGAGATGCGGACCACACCTCCTTTTACCAACACAAAGCTTTAGCCTGGGTCAGCAGTTGGGCTCCTGGGCTGAAAATCCCATTCTTGACTTCTCTGCGCGCATGTGAGTGAAAAGCCTGGACAATCAGAAATGTATTGAAATGATCCTAGAGATTCCTAGAGCATAGTTGCAGGGTGAGTTTTGTTTGTCAGAACTTGATGCAGGTGCACACGCTGTAGTGGTAGGCACAACTTTCAAGATCTGCCGGGCACACAGGGGGGAAAACATCGTCCTTCAGGTCCTTCCGTTGTTGATTGGATTGCTGACCGCTGCCACTGGAACTCTCATTGAGATCGGCTCAGAATTCTTGAACCGATGGAGGCGAGGATGGCGGTGGGAGATTGTGGGGCCTGCAGCTGATTACATGCGTTACATGTAAGTTTGTCCTTGGGTTATGACTTTGGGTTGGTGACCAACAGTGGCTTTGACTCGTGTTTGTCCTAGAATTGAGCTGTTGCATATGGTCTGATTGAGTCGCTGGAATTTGTGTGGCCCCTTTCTGGAAGCTGGCTTAGTATTGATCAAGGCACCCTCCCGAGAGATGTGCCTTCCACAACAGCATCATTCCAAGGTATAGCTATCCTGACCTTTGGAACTGCACACAAGAGCAATGCCAATGGCTGTCTTGGTCAGCCGGCGAGGCCCCATCTGATCCCGAAAGAGAACATAACTGTTTTTTGGACACAGGGTCGAATAATGTCAAATTCATCATCATCATCATCATCATCATCATCATCATCATCATCATCATCATCATCATCATCATCATCATCATCAGAATCCTTTTTTCATCATTGATGGAAGATGAATTATTTGAATGGCACAGTGAGCAAAACTTTTTGCTGCCCTGGCTGTTGGAGCAGCAGGAGACTTCTTTGGACTGGCAGGGCTTTGGTGCTTATGTTCCTCGGCATTGTGAGGACTTGGATGGACCTAGGATGACCCTAGGCTCCTACAAGAAACCTGTGGAAATTTCTGCGCTTAGGTTCTCGTAAGCGTAGCTTTAGCGACTCTTTCTGCAGTCTTGGTCAAGCAGTTTGCCCCCTCAGCCAGAGGCAGTGGGATTCCAGAGCCTTGGTGCTTGAAAGTAGCAGTCAACCGCAACATGGAGAGGGCACTGGAAAACTGCAGATATACGATGATATAGGCATAGGTATTCAAAATGCAACACCAGCTAGGGCCCCCCTTAGCACCCCAAATTCTGATGTTGGAATCACTGGTGCTACTGGACAGCTTGCCCAAGGGCATGAGTGGATGTGGGTGAGTTTTTGCCAAAACGTGAATGATAGGTACAGCACAGTTTTTCATTTGTTCATTTGTTCTCAGCACAAGCTCAAGGCTGCTTGTAGAATCTTATGGCCCAGATGACTTGCATGTCTCCTCTCTCAGCGCCTGCTGAGGAAGTGAAAACGATTCTGGGTGGCTTTGTCATGAAAGATGCTCGGCGCCGGAATGGCAGTGACTGTGAGGCATCGGAAGAAGGGTCAAGCTCCAACCAAACTGTAGTCATGCGGATGTCATGGGCAGATTCCTGATTTCCAGACCATTTTGAAGGTCACTGAAAACCATCAAAAAAACGGGTCCTTCAATGACTTGGCCAAGGACACATTGTCAGCATCAACACTCATCGTGAAGGTCATAGGCTTGATGCTCTCAGTGTCTTCAGGGTTGGCATTGGGCAAGGAGGGTCCAACGGTGCACATCGCATGCTGCTGGGCCAATGTGGCTTGGAGAATTGGAGGCAAAAAGTGTTGTTTGATTATGTTTGAGTGTTCCATGACTGTCACCGAACCTTTCTGACATCATCGCTACTAGCCGCTAGGAGCATTGAACAATCTAGACTTATGCAACGCTTGATCACAGTTGTCGATCCCGATTGTGGTCAACAATCACAAGACCCAGCTTCACTCCACATCTGAACCGCTGCCACGATTGGCCACGATGTGCCATACGCTACCTTTCAGGTGACCCGTGCATTTTCCGGGCGCTACAGCAATGAGGGCCGTTTCCGTGAATTGCTCAGCGTTGCTTCAGCGGCCGGGGTGTCGGTGGCTTTCGGCGCGCCAGTGGGTGGAGTTCTTTTTTCCTATGAGGAGGTCTCCACGAGGTGCCGTGGGGGTGCGGGATGGTGCCGGTTGGGGCTCAGCTTATACATTACCTTCATATTCCCAGATCTATGTTGATTTGTAGAAGATTCAAAAGTGTCAGAAATTTTGGTTTTTGTATCACTCATGACTCATATTCACATACCCGAATCTATTAATCTTAATTTTGTTTGCAGCCTTGGCATTGGGCATGAAGAGCCAGGTTCCCAAGGAGCACTATGATACGCGCTTTTTTTGCGGCTGTGGTTGCCGCCCTGGCACTGTCCTGGTATGACGCCTTGGGGACTGGGAAGCTGACTCTCTTTGAAGTCAACTATCCACAAGACGCATGGCAGGGCAATGCCCAAATGTCCCACATCTTTGAGTTGAAGGGAGTACCGTCCAATCTGGTGAACCCCCAAAATTCTTGAAAACCCGCAGAATGCCAACATGACAGCTGAAGACCACAGAAATAGCTCCAAACTCTTCTCCTTATCTCTCTACTGTACTTCATTGTTTTTCAATGTTTTTCACAGGGTTCGGGAATGCCGCAGCTGCAAAACCAAAGGAACCAGTGCTTGCCGAATATCTGCTGTTTCTGCTTTTGGGCTGCATTGGTGGAGTGGTTGGTGCTGCCTTCGTGCATTTGAACATGAAGGTGCACGATGATGTTGGGTTCAGACGAGAGGTATCGCCACAGCAACACACACCTTAATTACAGGCGATCGCTGTGCGTACAATTGCAACGGGATGGGCAATGATGCAAAGAAAAGAAATTGATTCGGTTCAACCCTGGAGGTCAGTGAGCTCAGAAAGGATGGCACGCCAATTGTATTGGAAGTTGCACTTATAGCATTGGCCACAGCCATCACCAGTCACTCGGACAGCAGAAGGTTTCCCTGAGTCAAAGGATTCTGAATTTGTTTGCCTCCTGTTGGTTTTACTTTCATTGCTTTGCTCAACCACCACGAGATACACAACTAATAGTAGTCTTGCATTGGTTTTTTCACGCTTTTGATTTTTTCCGACACAGCTGGAAAGTGCAGGTTATCCTTCGGAGTACACTCGCGGCTTGTCGAACCTCACGATCCACTCTTTGTTTCACCGCTGTGATGGCGACAGCCAGGTGAACCCCTTGACGCTCTGCGATGGAGACAAGGCTTCCACTGAGGCTACCCTGGTTCTAACCTTGCTGATGGCAGCCATGATCCGATTTGCTCAAGTCACCGTCACCTTTGGGACCGGTGTACCTTGCGGTCTCTTTGTACCTTCACTTTATGTGGGTGCATGTTGCTTGGTCAAAAACTGTGGCTTTGAGATGTTCCCACACAGTATTGCATAGTTGTTATACGTCTTATGCCCCGGGTTCCCCTCTACTCATCTACGCCCAGCGTTGCCATCGCAACCATTCGTACCGATATCTCAGGCTTGGGAAGGGGCCTAGGACAGGGATGTTGCAGCTGGGTTGATTCCAAACACCAATTGGCAGTAGTTGCCTGTGAATTTGGTCATGATTTGATCTTGTGACCGGAGGTTTCTTATATATATATATATATATGATTTTATCTATGTACGTATACTGTGTATATAAAATACTGTGTATATATATATATATAGTGTATACATTTATACAAACATATTTGTAGAAGCATCTTCAGAGAAGACATTGTGACCAAACAAGGTGACAGGTGTATCAAGAGACCCAAGTGTACCTTGCCAGGAGTTTTAACCGCCTGGGCCAATTCCTATCTTCACTTTGCGGATGGCGTTTATCCTGGGATTTATGCTATGGTAGGTGCAGCTTCTGTTTTGGGCGGTGCTTGTCGAGTGACCATCTCATTGGTTGTCATCATGTTTGAGCTCACTGGTGGCTTGTACTTGACACTCGGATTATCAGTTGCCAATGGATGGGGAAGAAACCTTTCATGACATTGGGAAAATTAGACAAGCAACATTTTTGGCTGTTTCTGAAGATTTTATTATCCGGTTGCTAGTGATCTTGATCCATTTTGTTCCCTAAGAGAGCATGGTTTAGGATCTGGCATGGCTTGCGTCGAAAGTATGGAGGGTTTCTTGTTTAAACACGCATGTTCAGGGTGGCATTCTATATGCCATCGATTGAGGGAAACCCTTTCTACACGTGTACATATGTGTATATATATATATATTTATATGCATAAAAAGGGATGGGAAGTCAAATAGATCACTGCCATGAGATTGAAGCATAGTGAGATGCTGTGAACTCTTGAGAGGCGTTGTATTAAGATGTATTGATAATGTGGTTCTCAACGTGCCAGCAACTGTTCATAGCGTGCATTGTCTTATAGTCGAGCTAAGTGATATGGCCGCAGTCGGCTGAGGATTGTTCCTTTCATGATTGCAGTTCTTGCAGCCAAATGGGTTGGAGATATCTTCAATCACAGTGCCTGGGGCGTGTCTGTAAAGTAAACATGAACGAGGTAAGTTGATCGCAAAGCACATGAGATGAACCACTGAATAGTGTGAGGTGATGAACAAATGCATGAGGTAAGGTGTGCAGTTTATGACACGAGACATGGAAAATGAAGAAGAAAGAAGATGAGAAAATGAATCAGGTAAGGTGAACAGTTTTGTTTGGTGAAAGTTGCGTCAAAACAAACGGGGTGAGCATTAGTCCAGAATCCCCAGTGTCCCCCAGCCACAACCTTTTGCACATTTTTTTGGCAGGTATTTACGAATGCGTGATCCATTTGCGCGGCTATCCTTTCCTCAATGAGCCCTGTGAGATAACGTACTCCGCTCGTGCATGTGACTGGGACTGAACACTCTCGCAGGTTGACTGGTTATTGTATGTTATCATTGTCGCACACTTGAAATTTGATGAGATGTTGACAATGTCTTTGCAGGCTACGACTGAACAGGATGGCCACACATGGCCACTCATAAGGAATAAGGAGCTAGGAGATCGTTTTGTGGATCCCTGGCAGCCCTTGAACCCACAACTAAAACTACGTTCAGCAGCAACAGTGCTTCTGGAACTAAAAGGATAATATTGGCAATAGCAAATCTTGCGCACCTAATTTTTTGGACATGGGCATTCCCAGGCCAATGCTACTTGATGCTACTTCTGTGTATTTTATTGCCATTTTATTGCCCTAACTACTGCAGTGGGTCCCTGACCTCTCTCTCAGGTGATGTGATGCAAGTAGATTTGCAGTGCTTGTCCCTGGAACCCGGCATTGTTGAAGTAGTACTGCGCGATGCCAAGGAGGCACCCTTTGCTGGCTTCCCAGTGGTGTGGAGGCCAAGGCCAAAGCTTTCCTGACCTTCAATGATTTGGGGTTTATTTGACCATTGTTGAATAATTGTAAGTATGTAAGTTGTACTTCATAACAGGCCGCTTTCAATCTCTCTGATTTCCCGTTTTAAAAAGCTACAAGAGTCTCCAGCCTGAGTGTGGCATAGCGACCAATTTCTGTTTTGCCTTGGGGTAATGGTAAGATATGGTAAGGTCAAGAGCAGCGAAGACTTGTCAATGGTTGGGTATGTGCTGGCGAAACCCTTGCAACAATTTTTGGAAGCAGAGATTGCTTCATCGCGATGCTCGGCTATCTAAGCACTATAGACAGTTCTCAGTGTTTGCCAGCGGGAAGCTCCAGCACCACACAATTTGGAGTGTGATACGGTTCCGAAACAAAGCCACAGAATTACTGTAGTGGATTATTGAATATTATTAGCAGAGTTTGCCAACGCACGGAATTTGACAGATTTTGGCTATAGCAAGTGTATGTTAGTGTTGTAGTCCTTGTGAACTCGGGCTGTTGTGGAGCCGTGAATTTGTATGGTTTAGGACATCAGCTACGGAATGCCCTTTCTGGATGTATACCTAGAATGACAAAGTGTTATATAATATATGAATATAATATAGATTTATTGTAGAATAAAGGTGGTGTGACTGAATGTAGGTTTTGCTGCCCTGTAGCAATGCTCAATGAGAGCTATGGGTTGAACAAGGGCTCTATTTCAGCCACTGCTTGCATCCCTCACATCGCATAAGGATGTCGCAGTGATTCTGCGGTCTCTTTCACTGCCGCCCCTGGATGCGTAGATGCTTCTGCACTGATGGATACCTCGGTGCTCCTTGTGGTGCCCGACACCCCGGCATCACAGAGACATGGCTTTGCTGATGGCCGCAAATCATGTTCACAATAGACTACATGAATTATACAATGTAAGTTCATAGTTACATAATTGTGAGAAATTATGTGTTGATTTTTGGCACTGTTGCATGCCCGGATGTCCCCTGTGACTGCTCCAAGTCTTCATCTCCAGCCCGTGATACGAGGATCCACAGCATCTTCCGCCAGATGGGATCCAAACTGGTCATTGTGACCAAATTGGGAAAGTTAGTGGGCATCATAACCAAGAAGTGCCTTGGTTTTGGTCCTTCAAACTTTAATTATCAGTCAACCGTCAAAACTTTTTGGTTGATGATGTTGATGTTTGACTTCTTGAGCAGTCGGATGGTCCAGCAGCGGCAATATGCCAGAAAATTGCCCATGACGCCAGTGGGCAGATAATTTTTTCAGGGCCGCTGACAGCAGATAAGGCGATTTGATATTTGATAGTGTATACGGTGAAGTTGCATGAGAGAAGACACGGTCAAAGCTAACATGTCACTGTTTTGAATAGAGTATGAAAAGTGAAAAGACAATGAAACGACAAACGCAAAACAACGTGGATGAATGGATGAATCCATGAATGGATGGATAGGTACACAGAAAAATCTGATAGATGAATAGATGACAAAGACAACAAGAGATTACTGTGTCAACAAATGAAGCAAAACAAATCAAACATGTGCCAAAAAAAGAGACCTTTGCAGCTGGAAGATTAAGGCAAGGCAGTTGGAGAAGGTGAAAGTTCTTGATCTGATCTCCTTTGCCCCTATACCTCCTGTTTGCATCTGAAACTCAGGTCTTTTTTGAAATTCCTGAGTGAAGGCATTGATCAGAACGAAGATATCGCGACACCACCGCAGATCAAAGTTGAGGAAGTTGAGGACGGACAAGCAGGATTCTTCGTGATTCTTCCTTTCCGGGTGCATGGTGAGCACTGTGGTACTGGTAAGGTTCACAGACTGTTGCAGTTGCTGTACTCTCGTGGCTGATCCCTCACATCCCATGATGCTTTTTCCAACTATAGGACAGCTCCTACGTTGATGCGTACTTCCGGCGGGATTTATCTCTGGAGGGTTTGCCATCCAAGAGTGCGAGTTTCAGAAGCAATGCCTTTCCACAGACACTTGGCTTTGCATCGTTGTTGGATGTTGTCCGTGTGATTTAGCATGCCATGGTATGATAAAAACGAGGACGGTAGGGGCTGCTTCCACTTTTGCATGCAATCTTTTGGGTGCATTGATTTGGCTTTGGGGGACGTCTCTTCAAACAATTTTGCTCAGCGGTTTGGGAATTCCGAGCGCACTGCATGAGTCAGCACACGCCCGAGCACGCAGGTAAGGCAAGAAGTGATGGACGCACGAACATGCAGACATGCATGCATGAACGCATATGCTGGCCCGGCGAAACGCATCCTTTACTCCCTCATCCATCCAGCTGCACTGAGCGATCAACCAACGGTAATGCATCCTGAGGAGATGCGAAAGCTTGGAGGTGAGTCGGCAGAATGCGGTGTCACTTAGAACAAATGGATTGACACGAAGAGCTATGATTCTTCATTGCCATGGAACCGAGGGAAGGCTTGCTATCGAAGCCCAGCATGATGGTGGGAGACTTGACTCAGAGCAAGAAGCGGGTATCACACTTGGTGACCATCGATTGGCCAGAAGAAATGCACAAGAGTCGGAAATACTTGGCCGGCAAATTGCAACTGGGCGCACAAAAGAGCATTGTTATTCCTGTATGTTCCTGTAGTCGCTGTTGAAGTTACCGGATGTGTAGCTGATAGACCAAATGAAACGGCGACAGTGCTTTTGCTTTTCAACCTGATTTCTGTAGTTGCCAGGAAGCCCTTTTTCGAGCTCACCTTTATGCCAGTCACTTGTCTGAAATAGTTTATTCAAACGGATTGCAATGAGCATATCGGGTATGTCATGGTGTTTCCTGATGTTTTCTCCTGTGATTAAGTGACCAGTAAAAAAAAGCGGAAGTCAACAATGATCCACTTGCAGATACTTTCATCAAGAATCAGATTTTGAGGTTATTATTGGACTCGCCAGTGCATTGGTGAGATGCTTGCTGATGGCTTGTTTCTTTGGCTGAATGGATGCCCGGTCACCTAGTCAAACTCATTGTGGGAGAGGTTGGAACTTGAGGTTGTGACCTCACACGTCGGATGTATTCTGGGACGGACTCCTTCATCTACGTCTGGGGACTCGGCTGTGTCGATTTACTGTACGGTGGGAGCAGTGTGGTGCTCAGGATCCACTGTCTTTCAGCCGTTTTAAGTGACATGAATCTACTATGAGGAAGCATGATGAACCATGATCTGGGCACATCAATGATCACTACCTTCATTTCTCCCTTCCCTTGAACTTAGGTGCTACTTATTTCCCTTCCCTTAGTGCAAATCAGTGCTGGACTGTGCTGGCAGTCTTGTAGTGGATGTGGAATGCCAGAGGTGATGCTTGGATGCCAGCCCATGTCCTTTGGGGATTGAGGGATTGAGTGCAACAAAAGGTTGGGAGGTGTTGGGATTGTGGTACAGAATGATTGGTCATGACAATATCTTTGGAGAACCCGTAGTATCTCCAAGAGGGTGAGATAGGATTTTGAGATCATGATAGAGGCAGAGGCATGAAAAACGTAGGGTCGTGCAAGAGGGTGCAACCTCCATTTGATGTACATTGGAAGATGCTGCATATTAAATGCATGCAAGAGACATATATGCAGCACATTAGCAAAATGGTTACGACGACGATCAAATATGTGTCATTGATGCTTAGCGGCATGTTCGTGTGTCCGAGGGCAAGGGATCAATAATTATCGTTTGACCCTGGCAAAAGTCTGACATTCATCTTTCTTGAGGATCTTGAGGGGAATTACTTGCCTACATCTGCCTCTCACCAAGGAAAACCATCCTGAACGGTTTTGTCATGGATGAGGTGCTTTCAGTTGAGACGCACCTTGCCTTTTCGAACGGGGCGGGTGAGAAAGGAGGATTTGAGCCAAGCATCGGGCAAGCTTACAGAGGTGTTTCTTGAACCGGCGCTTCACTATGCCAATCCCGTGGAAAGAGAAGTCTGAGATTGGACTAGATTTTGAAGATAGAGTGATTAGAGTCAGAGGTGTTTTGTCATGTTTTGTTTGCATGTTCTGGTCTCAGGTTTGCCGTCCGCTTCGTGGGCTTGACTCTGACAATCACATCTCGGTTGTGCCTGGATTTTGTGGGAGTCCTCGTGCATCTCTCCGCTTGCTGTTCGGACTGGCATTGTTTGATGTTGGAGGGGGTAGAATGGTTGTCCAGAATGTGCAAAAGTGCTAAATTTACAAATATGTGGCTTAGCGATCCTCAAATTCAATCTCTTTCCGGCTCCTCCAGTTGCTATTTTTGCAAGGGCTCGATGTTTTGCATCGGAACTAACACGATACATCTTCTGTGCAAGATATTGTCTCAGCTCCATTTTTTGATTCAACAAACCAAGACCTTTGCCATTTCCATCAAACAGTGAAAACCAACTTGAACATATACTTGAACTGCTATGTTTGAACTTTTTGGTCCTCCTTCCCTGTGGAGGATCTTTGTTGTCGTTTGGGCTCCGTCCAGAACGAGGTGACGATAACCCGGGGGAAAATTTGTTTTTTTTTAAAATCGAATTTTCCCATGGGCATCGAAACTAATAGGCTAGAAGCGGCTAGAATATATCATGGGGATTTTGAAAATGGGTGTTCAGAATCTCAAAGAAGGCACACCTGTTTTTCTCAGAATCTCGTTTGCGTTTCTCCACCGAAAAGTCAGTTTCCCACATCCAGTACATGGCCTCCATATTGATATGCAATTTGCATGTTGCTGTGATTCCGCCAGTCTAGTGAACAAGGTAACAAGCTTAGTTCAAATCATTTCACATCCATTAATTCCATTACTCTCAGCGACTCATCATGGCTCCCAGGCGACCCGGCGGCAGTTCATTTCTGTGGCATGTGCTGCAGGGATCTCGGCCGGCTTTGGCACACCTTTGGGCGGAGTTCTTTGGAGCTACGAGCAGATGAGCCGCCTGGTGGTGGAAATGTAATGCGGAACCGTTGGAAGAGTACCCTCCTCTTCAGTCCTCTTCAACGATATTATGTGCGGGCCTATCTTACTTTTTGGGGGGTAGAGAAGAGATGCTACTGCATGGGACCTGCCTCTCATCCAGTCTTCTACCGAGGCAGCCGATTCACACAGCAGACCCTGATCTCTGCTTTTCTGGCCTCTATTGTTGCAGATCTGATGTTGAAAGCAAACTTTTTTGACACAAACACTGCAGCTCAGCTAGCAGCTAGCCAAATTTGCACATAGAGACATTTCATTGAATCGGCTGTTCGCTGTCCTGAGTACGCTCTCGTACCCCTTGTGGACGGTCTTCTAATGTTTAATCAGGATTTTCAACCAGGCCCTACTCAGAGGGTGAGCTCACGTGGAAAGCGCTGAGTAGGTGGTATAAGTGGTAGTAGCAAGTCAGTAGTACGTAGTGGATCTTTCTCTGGTAGTAAGCCTTCACAATCATAGGTCACCCATGTGCTTGCCAATGGTCTTGCCACATTTCGGTCATACCCTGGACAGTTCTTAATTTGTCCAAGGGCGTTTTGACCGAGATGAAGAAGGTGGGCAGCAGCTATGCACATCTGCCTTCTGCTACGGATCAGGACAGGGGATCGGGCAGTGGGTATTTTGAAATTTAGGATTTCTTGTGTCTAGCGTGCTATGAGGCTATCACTTCAAAGGACAATCAACATCAACTAACTGATTAAATTTAACACAAGTATGTTTTTGTTTTGGTAGTTAGTGGTTCAGCAACAGCATGGTTGTTGTGTTACTCCAGAGTGGCCAGGTCCTTTTCGGAATGCTCGGAGTCATGGGCGGCTTGGTTGGTGCTAGCTGTGTGCTGCACAATATGTACATTTGTAGATTCCGATGCCGCTATGGATGGCTGGGCCCCACATGGAGGGGCAGACTTTCAATTGCATTGGTGCAAAGCTCAGGGGCACAGGAAACATCTTGTTGAACTGGTTGGGCCGCTACGATTTGCCAGGTCCAGGATGGCAACTATTTTCAGGTATTTTCAGCCAAGAAAAATCCTGCAAGATTTTTGCAAGCTGCAATTCGAAAGATTTCTGGATACCTCTTTGTTTGGCGCAATCGGCTGAGGTGACCATTCTTTCTTGTGCAGCAGTTTCAGTGGAGCCGCTCCTGAAGGCTCATACAGATTCACTGGAAGCATTATTCGCATCCTGCAAGACACTTCGGCTGGATTCAGTCAAGGTCAGGGTGGCTGGTAAGTTTTCGCCTTGTGTTTTATTTTCCGGTCCAAACCTGAAAATTCTGGAATGACCAGCTTCGCAATGTAGCCAAGGAGTGGCTTGAAAACGCCGGAGATGCTGGGCTTTTGCAAGGATTTTGAGCCTGTGCACTCACCCGAATTGGCCTGGTCACTTTTGAGCCCTTCAGTTGCAGTCAAGATTGTTTTTGCAAGATAAGAAAGCAGAGCAAAACCAGTTAAAGAAGAAAGCAGCTAGAGAAGTTAGAGAACTTGAGTAGTTTCTTTATAGCCATCTCTTGCATATTAGATCATATTACATAGCAGCATAAATCATATCCTACAATCATCCCTCATGCGATCTCATGCGTTTCAACTGCCATTTATACCAGCACTTTGGGGCACCAAGGAGCTGGTGGCCTCTTTTGGCTGGAACTGATCGTGACCTACGATGCCGGAGTGCCTGGAGGCATGTGGCATAGCCATGCATTAGTTCATATTAGTTCATTCCCTTCATCCAAGGTGGATCAAGATGTCTGATGTCATGATTTTGTGAGGATACTTCATTCCATCTTTCTTTATTGGAGCTTGTATGGGCCGCTGCACCTGTACTCTGGCACATTGGCTAAATCCCACCACTCTGACTGTGCAGCCGGGCATTTATGCCATGGTGGGAGCTGCTGCAATGATGGCAGGAACGTGTCGTGTGCATGTTTCTTTGGTCGTGATCATGTTGCTTGGTGATGCGCAAACTGTACTGTGAGCGTGTGAGTGTGACTTTTA
Organism: Breviolum minutum Mf 1.05b.01; assembly: GCA_000507305.1. Taxonomy (NCBI): domain Eukaryota; class Dinophyceae; order Suessiales; family Symbiodiniaceae; genus Breviolum; species Breviolum minutum. The sequence continues at coordinate 12,838 of DF243680.1, read as the reverse complement.
GGGCTGGTTTGTCATGAACACTGAAAACGAACGGCTCCTCTTGAATTACATTTCTTCAAATCTCAGGTTTGAGTTGACTGGCGCCTTGCAACTGGTGGTTCCTTTCATGATCTCTATTATGGCTGCCAATTGGATTGGCAACACACTTACTTGTAGCATGGATCATTCTCACATCTTGCTCCGGGGCTATCCACATTTGGATTGCAGTCGTGACGTGGCCTTAAAGAGTCATGCCTCTGACATCATGGATGAAGCACTGGAATGCCTCACGTGTGATCCCTTCCGTTTGTCGGAGTTCACCGCGTGGATCGAACGGGCAGAGTATGGTGGTTTTCCGGTGGTCCTTGCAGAGGATTGCACATTGCTCGGTGGCTCGGACAAGTCTTATGTTTTTGGAGCTCTTTGCTGGAAAATCCTACCTACGGTTTAGAGAAAATCTCGGAGATGCTGAGAGGGTTTGCCATAAGGAGACCTAGGAAGGCAGACTCCATGAGCTTGTACTCGCAGAGGAACTCAACCCGGAAAATTCGGAGGGCTCTGGTTGAATCCCCTCACACCTCAGGTTATGCATCCAGAGAGAGCATCAGGAACTTTCTGAGGGATTTACCTGTCCGAATCACTCGGAAGCTTGCTTGAGTTACGAGCTGTCGACTGCTGTTACAAGTTTTGAATGTGAGATTTGTTTCCACCGGAATCGGAAGAAACCAGCGAGGCCCTCAAATGAGGATATGTGCAGGTGTTCCAATTCTGAATTGATCATTGTTTAGCTGCATTTTGGACATGTTGGTGCTTTGATGTGTCAAACTACTTCAAAATGTTGCAAATTTCTGCCCTGAGGAAGAATCCTTTGGTGTCCTTCCGGACTGAGGACTCCCCTCTTCAATTAGGGGAAGGGATGGGACATGATGACATGATGGGACAGTTGGTAGAATCTTGAACCCTGCGACGTTCACATGGAGGATCCAAGCATTGTGGACCTTTCCAGCTTGGTTGATCGCACCGTTCTTCAAATTGTCCCTGAGATGCGCTTGGAACAGGTGCATCAGAGCCTTGTCTGGGATATTCCTCAAAGTGGATTTTAAAATTGGACTAGGTGGATGCAGTCTGCCAATTTGTAGGACTGGGGGGCTGGTTTTGGTGACCCTGATTTTGCAAGTGCACATCAAGTTGGTCCATGGACTCTAGACATTCAGTGCACCTCCCAGGATCTTCCTGGAACTTGGAGTCAAGTGCCTTCGGCTGCATCATGGGCAAGTGTTTGGGGTGAGGAAGGGCATGGGCACTCACGAAAGCCCCACAGTGAGGCTCCTTAAGTACTGCCGTGGATTGATTGCTGTTTATCCCGATAGTTGTACCATGTTGTATCGACTTAGACTTACTAGATAGCACATAGTAGGATTTGGTCACCAATCTCACAGGGCACCAGGACTGCAAGACTTATTTGGTGAATGAAATAGCGGGGGTTCTGAAGTTGGGTATGTGGCCCTGGTTTCATTCGCAAGGCTGGTGTTGGTTTCGCGCTTCGGCAAATTGGTCGGCATGATCACAAAGAAGGCCAACGGCACCGCTGATCATCAGAAAAGCAAGGAAGTTGGAAGGAAGATTTGTGTGACATTCCCTGTTTATCCAGCTGCTTGAGCTTTTCATAGATGGTGTGAGGCGAGTGAAGGCCAGCATGCCAACATATTTGATGTAACAAGGATGCATGCCAACATATTCCAACTATCCTAGTTAAACACGAGCCTGAGTAAGATTTTCACAAAGGGACCTCCACAAATTTCTCATCAACAATCCGCAAGGCCTCCGCAAGGCCTCGCTAATCAACTGCTATAACTACTTCCTACTTGGTAAACCCCATCCAACTCCAATCCTCAACATTCCAAGGTTGCTGTCCCTCCATGTCCTTCCAATCATTAAAAAACAACTAAGTCACTCCTAAACTCAGGCCGTAGAGGGTCTCCAGTCACAGGTAGACTGAGTGCGGTGATGTTTTGTGAAAATGAGTATGTAGCTTGACCTTAAAAACATGTCCGTCCTTTTTTTTTTTCCCGGATCATCTATATAATCTTTAAGAATGCACATCTCCTTTCAAAGGATCCACCAATCCACAGGCTTTTGTGGAGTTCTTGAGCCACGGCAACATTGGAAGCGTGTCACATCATCCGGTTCTAGGAAAGGAGCCAAAGGTTCAAGGGGACTTGGAGAGACCGTTACTGAAATGAGGGCTTCGGTTTTCTGTTCCAAACATTGGAGACGCAAAAAGGCCATCCAAATCACAAAGCCGGAAAGAGCAAAGGTTGCGTTTGCGGCAAGCCCATAATTGTTTGATTTTCTTGTGCTCTTTTTTTTGGGGGGGGGCGGAGATCAGTTCAATCGGCCACAATTTCAATTTTCACAACAACTGACTGCTAGTGATTGGAAACCGTTCTCCACTGTGGAACATTGACAAATATCGCTCGATTGTTAAGGATGCAGAGACTTGCGCTATGTTCTTTTGTTGGGTGTATATAGAGTCCCAGCAAGTAGTGCACATTCTCAGAAGGAAAAGTCCTCTCAGTTTTCCTCTTAAAAGTTTATGCTCACCCAACCATACTGGGTCGATTCTACAGGATCTAGTCACGTAGTTCAGACTTTTTCTTTGATGTGCTATCTCGGCTGTCATCGTTTCAATAAAATTGCTTATCAATGTTGCGCTGCCTCAATATGCCACAGGCAATTGTAAGATCCCCGTGCCATGCTAGTCACTGAAATTGCGGGGGGTAGGCCCCCAAATGAAACTGTTCTCGACTAGTCATTTTATTTTATTTTCATCTCATGTATCCCAGCATAGTAGGACTCTTGGTGTAAAAAGGGGTTGGCGCCTTGAACATGAGATCCCACTTTATTTGGAGCCCAGTGATGCCAGGGAATGAGCATGTTTGAACATGTTGGACCTTGGTGTCCTTGGATTTTATTTTAAGGCATGGGGTTCATCAAACCAACATTTAAGGATTGAATACTTGATTTTCAATTTCAAAGTATATTTTTTATAAACGGTATGTTTGTATATTGTTAGGTATGTATATAGTAGCATTTTCCATAGGTTTCCTTTTTTGAAAGTCTTGTAAGTCTTGAAGGAGGCTGGGGGCCTTGGATTTATTTGAAAGTCGGGGGGTCGGCTTCATTTTGTTTTATTTCACAAATTTATTTGTGGAAATTCTTGGAAGAAAGGGGTCAGGCACCATGATTTTTATAGTGAGCTGGTGTTATGGGGGTTGGCCATCGTTGTTTTTATTTTATTTTGGCAGGGCTCCTACCCCCCCTGGTGGCACCACACGGGGATTTGTAAGTCCATGTTGTAAAAGACCATACGCCCGTGGAAACTGCGTGAGGCAGAGAATCGACAAAAAATGCCGACCCGGACTGCTATGAACAGAAAGATGTGACGAATCCGATAGCCATGTCGCATGGATGGTGCGTTTTACTATGTTTTACTCTGCTTTGCACTGCAGCACGGGCTCTGAAAATAATAATAGATATTCTCGTGTCAGCTGGCCATGGCTTTGAACGGTTCCTTGGCTTAGTAGCTTCGCATGATTCTGACACTGCTATGCTCCGAAGCAGCTGTAAATGATCATTGATGATGTGAAGGTAAACCATGAGTCTTATGGCGCAGAAGCAGGATGATGCAGGGTTCAACGTTCGGGTGTTTCTCCAATTCTTTGATATTATCTGTTTGTATTGTGATTATCATTATTTATTTCAGAAATCATCAAAAATACTGGGATTTGCTGGTATTTTGTGTATGCAGGGCTTCCAGGGTGCCGATTTACCACGTGACCCTTAAGGTGATGGTTTCGGGCTACTTTGGTCGGAGCCGTTGAAGGTGACCGTGGAAGGTGTGGCGTTTGGGGATTGCCTTGGTGGATGTTTCGTGACCTTAAAACTGGATTTGGCCTGATTTGGTATACTATATATATTTATATTATATATATTTATATCATATATATATATTTATATTATATATATAATATAAATATAGAAATATATATATATGCATACATCTTTACATAGCTATGATTTGACACAATTGAAATAAGTCACGTGCAACTTTGGATCTGCTACGTTAGCTCTATCATTTGGTTAGATCCTTTTTGTGGTGGTAGATCATGCAAGAGATTTGACCTCAACTGTCGGTCGATAAACTATCCCTGATTTGTGCTTGAAAGNGTTAGATCCTTTTGTGGTGGTAGATCATGCAAGAGATTTGACCTCAACTGTCGGTCGATAAACTATCCCTGATTTGTGCTTGAAAGTTGGACAGCAGTATAGTTAGTATGTATTAGTATATATATATATATACGTTTTATTCTAAATCATATATTCATGTCACGGTTTCATTATCCACCAACTTTTTTTTGTGAGATTTTGTGATCATTGTATCAAAAGTGTTTCTATCCCATCCCATTGGCCTGAAAGGCGCCCCCATGTCCCTTCATCCCTCAGGTGAGTCCCGACGAGGAGAGGTTGGACTCTCAGTCATTGCCCTTGGGATGTCAAAAGCTCTGTAAATAATGGGATAAACTACCTATCAACTGGTGAAGGATTTCTTCCATCAACGGTAGGAATCATGAAGTCAGGTTTATTGGACATTGGCTTGATGGCTTGATGTGCTGAGCTCTCTATCTCAATATTGTTCACTCAATTTGATAATGTGAGTTGCTAACCAACATTGATTGGTTTCCGGTTTCCCTGCAATGGTCTCCCTGTGTAGTTGGACATCTGAATTCATACGCTTCATCCTAGCATCCATGATGCAACGAGAAGGCATCCCTTCGCTGAGGCAGTTCTTAGCCCAATTGGCCCATCAGTTCGGGTCCCTCAGGACAATTTCGGGCATATTGTCTGTTGAACCCATGGAACTATAAAGAACAATAAAGAGCATGGTCACAGTCGCCAAAAGCCCGTGAGAAACGAAGCTTCCCCATTGAATTCGGCAACGGCAACGGCTTCCAAAAGCGAGGAATTTTCGTATTCGTGCCAAGAGCTACGGCTGCATGACATGCTTTTTGGAGCAACCAAGGCCAAAAGAAACAAGTGCGAGGATGAGAAGGCCACCAGGGCTTCACAGGTTTACGGTTTACAGATTTTTGCAGCAACAGCAATACAGCAATGCACAGCTACCATTACAACCAAACTGAATGTAAGTGAACACATATCAACAGTACGCAGAGATATGATGTGAGCATCCAGAAATGGAGGCTGAAAGCAGCCTTCTTTGGTGTTTTTTTAGGGAGAAGGCCATTCGTCATCAGTTGCAGGTCTCAATGTTGGAGAAGCGCATTGCGGCGCTCGAAGAGGTCACCTTGCATGTAACTGGAACCACTAGGCTCAGGATGGTTCATAGAGCCAATTGCCAGTGGATTTGCTCGGTTGGGAGGAGAATCGCACCTTGCGCGCGGCACTCGCCGCACTGCGCGATATCGGCAACAGTTGTGGCCTCAACAAGTCCTCGGGTTTTGTGATCCTCACTCATCTCATGGAAGGGGAACTGCCGGGAACTGCTCAATGAGACCTTTACAAACCTCAAACCTTAAAATTTTGGCAAGCTGTTTTTTTGAGGCGTGTTGCGGGCTTTAGCAGGAAATCCGCAAGAGGCAGATGTCCTGGTTTTCGGCAGAGGGGCACACAGACCAGACGGCTGTACAGTTATGACTTCCAGGGATGTCAATCTCCCCCAATGTCCAATCCCAGGTCCTAGTGATAACACAGGGTTTCTTCACATTTCAAAAATTGATGATGCTTCGCTCAAATTTACCATCACTTGATATCACTTGATGAGTTCTATGCTAGTGGGCCAGGCACAGGGTCTCTGGTTATCTCCTGGCTGTTTAATTTTAGGTCAGGGAATGAGCTTATATTTTGCGATGTAATTGGAATTCATGCACCCTGATTCTCGATCTCGCCCACCAGCTAGTCTTACCAAAAATAGACCTCGAACCACTCGCAGAAGTGTGAATGTTTGAGGGCTATAGTTGTAAGTGTTTATCATTCCCCACGCGGGGTTTACTTGTTGGGTTTCTGATTCTTACTCCCTGAAGATACTATTTCGTTTGTCTTTCAAGATGCTTTTGATTCCTCGTGTTTCCACCTGTTTGTGCTAGATGGGTTGGCTGGATTATGCCGGTATGCCTCCCCATAGATGATTTTGTTTTTTCATTGTCTCCCAGGTTTCTTCTCATTTCGTTTGCTGGATTCATTTCCCGGATCATTTCGTCATGTCTCCTCGAATGTCTTTTCGATTTTTTGTTTGTTTCCCAGCTTTGCTTTCATTTGTCTCGCAGCATCTTTCTCCTAGACATACACCACATTCCTTGGTCAACCATTTGGTACGTCTCCTTGGATTTCCATTTATTTGTCTTCCAGGATCCACTATTTTTGTCAAAGTTTGTCTTCTTTGTCTTGTCATCTTGGTTGTATCATCTTAGAGCACAGACGCTTTGCTTCGATCCATTTGCGACTATGCCCATAAATTCAGTTTATGAGGGTCTGGTTTATTCAACTACCTTCAAACAAGTCTAGCCATCTAATCTGTGGTTGCTTTGACACATGTGGGATTCATGAACCCCTCATTCCCTCCAGGTCCCACCAGGCTCTCTTTGTGTTTCCAGGCCGCGCAGGCAGCCCATGACTCCAGGCAAGATTTGTCCAGCTATGGCGAGGTTGTTGGACATGTTGTCTCTCGCGTTCACCCGCGTTCATAGACACAAAAATACAGGTAACTATGAAACACATTATGTTGTATATGTTCAATTTGCTGTACAGTTACAATGCACATGTAGCAAAATGTAGACCTTCATATGCAACAATCCCAAGATCTCTGAAAGCTGTGACTTTTCTACATGACCTTTTGACCTAGAATCTGTCTCATGTGATGGTCACTTGCAGGCCCACACCAGAAGTGGATGCAGGTGCATGGGACATGTTTCGCATGTTGGCTTATAAATGGCACTCTCGCTGGCTTGTTACAACACTAGGGCTGGTAGAGCCTTAGGCTTTGTGCTTGAAGTTCCTGTTGATGAGGACTTGAGCAGTCTTAAAGAATATCTTGGTTGTAACTCGTATTAGAGAATAGTCCGACGTTTTGACTGCGTCTAGTTGGCCAAAGACCCGCAACGTTTCAGAAAAAACATATTTTGTTGGGATCACAGTAATAACTCCCCTCCCAGGGGTGGCAATGATTCATCTGAATTTCTGATGTCTCACCTCCGAGAGTATTTTCTGAGTCTTGATGGTTAGTAAAGCAATTGTAGTTGAGGAAACGTTGAGTGAGTCTTCTGAAACCACCGAAGGATGCAACAGATGTTAATGATATTAGTCCTGTAGGTTTGGATTCTGTTCTTCCATGGTTTTCTTCCCGGACCGGTGCATCCCTGCGCATTGCCTTGCAGGTTCCGTGTCGGCTGCCAGCACCAAGGCATGCAAATTTCGAAGGGATGGGTACAGCAGGGTTCATTGAGATCAGCAACTCATTAATTATATAAATCAAATCATGCGCTGAGATCATCTTTCTCGCTCCTCAACACTTACAGTAGTCTATGGTGCGTTTTGGGTTTTTGAGTGTTTGATTCTGGCAGGCGGATGCCGAGGCAACTTTTTCATTTACCATCCGCAAGGCCATGGACAGCCACATGTGAGCACGTACCTGATTGGCAAAAAAAACACCTTGATCCAACTTTTTAATACGGTACCGTAGATTTATTGTATATTGTGGAGCCCATGAAACACGTGACTATGAAAAAAATACAGGAAACGTAGCTGGCTAAACTATAGGTTTCTTTGCTTATTATAGTTTGTGGAGATTTTTGCGGTCCTTCTGGCTCAAGCTCCAGTAGTAGAAGAGGTTTGAGATCATGACGTCGTGTCTTCGTTTGGGGCGGGCCGTGGTGCCCAGGTCGTCCAACCTCATTGCATGTCGCTTTCGGCAGTTCAGCATACAGGCTGAAAATGATGCTACCAAACCAAGGACAATGGAGGACACTGTCACCGAACAGAGACAGGTTCTGTTTCCCAATGCCCAGAAGCTGGAAGAAGCATGGCAACAAAAGGATATGCAGAGACAAGCTGCTTCGAATTCGTCGGATTGGTCTCCAAGGCAACTGCCATACAAGACCTACGAAAAAGATTCATCTCCCGATGACAGCGACGAGGATGATGTTCCAAAGGGGACTGAGGAGGATGGTTTGGAAGTGGGAGTTGGTGAGGTGGGCTTCCGGTACAACGGTCCCGAGCCCACGAGTTTCGGTGATTGGGCGCACAAGGGCCGAGTGACCGACTTTTGACGTGAGGCTAGGCTCGTTTCACCTGTCGGTCTCGTTTCGGCGACCACGGCAGACCGAGAGATGGCAGAGCGCCTTCGGCAGAAAAAACATGTATTGTTGACGCTCGCCGAAAGATGGAAACTCAGCAGGGCCAAAAAGTTACAGGTGCTTCTAAAACAGGGAAGCATCAGGAGGATACAAGCAACTCATCAAAGAAAGTCAAGAGAAAAATCAAAGTTGACAAGATAAAGCAGGTTTTATGCTTTTATGGGCACAATGTCCAAAACGGCTTGCAAAATTGTCCAATCGCAACCACCTGGTTGGTTGAAGTACAGGCTAGAGCACCCTCCAGTTGTGGGAATATATGCATTGAATCTATTTGAATCTATATATAGTAATATGAGGAAAAATTATTGAAAAATTGCCATCATGAGAATTCAACACCCAGATCCATGGAAATCCAAATGATTGTATATCATCCCAAATCTGAGTTTGATCTCCAGTTCTTTTATCAATGGCAAACACTAAACGATTGAGTGTCGTGATTGTGAAGCACCAAGTGTTGCGCCTGGAAGGCAGACAATACAGATTTGGGCTTGGATGTTTCATCAGGTGCAAACCAGCCACTTGGAAAGCAGATTTGAAACATTTTTAAAATGACCCGTGAAGCTCCAGGCTTTCAAATCTTTGGCCATACCAGTCACCATAAGTCACCCCAGTTGACCATAGCAAACCCAAGCGATTCTACCAGGCGTGGCCTTTTGGTAGAAGCGATTCTACCAGGTGGAGCTGCTGAAGCTTGGAACAAGCAGCAAGATCCAGGACGAGGCTCGGAAATTGGACAGGTCCTTGAGGATCAGACGACACAAAAGGATGTGAAGTTTCGGGGGTGGAAGGATCAAAGTTGAAGAATTGATTGAATTCAGAATGGTTGTTTTGAAGATGTTTTGATCTTTTATTTTTGGTGGGGGAGTGGAAGGGTTGAGGAGTTTTTAGGATGGACATATTGTATATCTTCAATGACTCTAACCAGCGCAGCTCGGCCCGGCCACATTGACATCCAATTCTCTGCTTACAGCTAGAAGTGTCTACATAATCATATCTCGTCAGTGGTCAGCCATTGGCGCAGGGATCAGGTCAGCTGCAAGTCAATTTTTGCAGCCAGAAATTTGGACAGCAATGTCATGATCGCAACAAGTTGGTTATTGTAGGTGTCCTCAAGTTGCACTCTTTTTTTGCGCAGTAGTATTGGAAAGTCCCTTCAGAAACAATGGTTCTTTTACTTCAATTCTGCTGCAGGTTCCAGGGAGCTGTGCCCTGGAGACACCATTTTGCAGGTGAATTCCGCACAAGGCGGGGGTGTTCCGACCGTTCGCACTTGAAAGCGCACAGTAGCTTCGGGGTTCCAACTGACGGGCCAGGGAAATGCCTATCATTGCCATGATGGGGGCATAGCTCCGGTGTTGGTACGAGACTAGCTGTATGATGACCCATGATGATCCATGATGAGCAAGATGCAGAAATCAGGATGAATCAGGATTTCTTGCTTGCAACCCACTGTGGTTCACATAGCCAGGCCCTGAAGAAATGCTTATGGAATGCCGCCACAAGATGCGACCTGCACTGCATGGAGCCAGTGGGAGGGGTACTCCAAAAGAAGGTTTTTTATGATTGAAGTTCAGCAATTGACATGGATTCCTGGTTGCTCAGCGAAGTATCATGTACGAATCTGGATGATTTACATGCGAATCTGTGCAAATCCCAACACGGCGTTGGAACAGAGGGGGCGCCCGAGGCTTTTGAAGCTCACAGTGCAGAGGGCAAAGAAACTTCCGCGCTTTGGCTCTGAAATCCATCGCTTTCCCTTGTGGTGCAGTCCAGCGTAGTCGGTCCAGCTGCAAACACCTGTTATTATATATCATTGATTGTAATTATTAATTAGCAAATGTAATATATACATTTTGATAAATGCGTATATTTGTTTGAGATGTAGATGATTTATGCATACATTTATCATCATTTATCTATTCATCAGAATTCACAATATATACATGTGATCATGTGGGTGTGTTTGCTTGTGTGCACCGAGGCAAGTGCCCGAATCTCCTCCACCAGAGAAGGTAGTGATACTTGAGTTGAAATTAGAGGTCTTTTTATGCGCTTGAAAAATGGGATCTCAAAAAAACCTGGGGGTAACTAGGGCTTGTTGGGATAGGCTTGAGAAGCTGCTGGATTTGTCAAATTCACTTAGTTCAGCCCGCCACAAGTTCACTCATACAACGGGTGGATTTGTGTTTAGTGTATATATAGTTTTTGTTTGTATATAGAGGCTGAGTCACATAGATATCGGTCATAGATATAGAGAGTTCATTGGTGTGAAAGCGGTCATCGCCTTGAATGTGGGGCGACAGACCTCGTGCTTTGGTAACCAAGCTGCTTGGCTGAGGAGCTATTCTCCCTCGTTGCGGTCTATGTCTACAGAAGCCACCTGGCTGGTTTGCACTGGGTGAGTCACATTGCCTGGTTGAGATTTTATGTTTTACTATATGGGCATACAAATGGTGCTGAGCCAAATCTCACAATGCTCTCTCATTCCCAGCGTTGAGCTTTCAGGGGCTATGGCCTACTCATGCAGTTCCTTTGCGTTGTCATGATGTTTGAAAGGATAGCAGCAAGAATGCCACTCCGATCATGTCTTGGTCCAGCCCTTTGTGGCCTCTTGGTGGCAAGACAAGAGCCGGTGAGCAAACCTGAGCCTGCCATAGGATGTATACCAGTAGTACCGCACAAGGCGGTGGCGGAAGTTTCAAGAATAGGAAACGTATAGGAGAGATTGATTGCTGTGAGTGACAGATGTCAGAGCAAAAACATTGACCAACTGACTAACTAGCTAACTGACTAATTGACTGATTGACTGTCTGATTAGCGAGTAATTGCCTAAGTGATGAACTGACCTGTTGACTGACTGACTGACTGACTGACTGACTGACTGACTGACTGACTGATTGCCTGACTGACTGACTGACTAATTGACTGACTGGTTGATTAACTGACTAATTTACTTACTGACTGGCTGACTGCCTGACTAACTGACTAATTGATGATCTGACCAAGTGACTAACTGACTAACTAATTAATTAACTAGCCAACTGACTAACTGACGAACTGACTGATTGAGTAACTGATGAACTGACTAATTGACTAACTAGCTAACTGACTTACTGATTGGTTGCTAGATTGACTAACTGATGAGCTGACTAATTGACTTACTGGTTGACTAACTGACTAACTGCTAAATGACTACTTGACTAATTGACTATCCACCTAACTAACTTACTAACTAACTAACTAGCTAACTGGCTAACTGACCAAATGACTCGCTGACTGACTGGCTGACTGACTAACTGACTAAATAACTGACTGATTGATTGATTGATTGATTGATTGATTGATTGATTGATTGATTGATTGATTGATTGATTAACTGACTACTTGACTATAATTGACTGACTAACTAACTAACTGACTAACTAGCTAACTGACTAAGTGACGAACTGACTGATTGACTAACTGACTAACTTACTACCTGACTAATTTTTCGGCATCAAAACTTCAAAAAGTGCTCCGAAACTGACGTGTTTTGTACATTTTCACTTCCAAATGTGCTTTTTGCCACAGCGGCGTACAATTTTTCAACATCTGAACTTCAAAAAGTGCTCCCGGACCCTCAGTTTTTTAACATGTTCACTTCCGAATGTGCTTTTCGCCACAGCGGCGTGCAATTTTTCAACATCAGAATTTCAAAACGTTGTCCGAGGACGTCAGTTTTTTAACATTTTCACTTCCGAATGTGCTTTTCGCCACAGCGGCGTGCAATTTTTCAATATCAGCACTTACAAAAGTGCTCTCGGAATGCGGTGTTTTGTACATTTTCACTTCCGAATGTGCTTTTCGCCACAGCGGCGTGCAATTTTTGATTTATCCGCTGACCACCTGACTCCGCACCCGCCGCTTTAACAGGCCTACTTTTCGACTGACCCGACACACGAATCATTGAAAAAACACAGCATTTCGTGACTTCTCTAACATTTAGCGCGGATGTATCTTCTTTCACTTGACTTTGACACTATTGCATCTTCTGTCGACTGACTTGACTACTCTGCTGCTGTGCTTTGCATCTGCTTTTCAACTCTCCATATTGTCGGAAGTTTATTTTTAAACTTCCTTCGATAATAGGGATGTGCATCATCAAGTAGAAATCGCAATCTTCACAAGGACGGAAACGTCATGAAAGGTGAAGGCAAATCGCAAGTGTAGCAAGAACGGTTAGTTACTTAGTTAGTATGGCAGTGTTAAAGCTCAACATTATTGCTGCGCTCTTCAGTCTTCGCCACTGAGGTTACCGACTCCTTCCTGTTTTGCAACATGGCCAAATTGTGATGGGTCGATGATTTTTTCCATGTTTTTCCATGTTTTTGTTTGTCAGGTAACCCTTATTTGGTGTTTTGGCTTGGTGGTTTGGTGTTCTGCGAAAATGT
>DF243679.1:11631-35632 GCA_000507305.1 Breviolum minutum Mf 1.05b.01 | reverse complement strand
ACGTTGCCTTTTCCTGTTCGAGAATGAGCCGAGCATCAAACTACTTTTGCCATGCTGGAAGAACAACAACTTGCCCTCGTTCAATATCTTGCCAGTCTTGCTAATTCAATGGGCATTCGTGCAGCAATCCAGTTCACATCAATCACCAGTCCCAAACATAGAGCACACATGCAGGTGTCAAGCAGCGACCACTGTGAGAGACCTATTCTTTCCACTGTTTCCATTTTTGCAAAGGGTCAGCAGATCAATGAAGAGTGTCTCCTTCGCAATGTTGAGAGCTGAAAAAGCTGGAGTTTTCCAGACTCATGAAACGTTGTGTCAAGAAGATTCTTGGTTGCTAGTGCTGCTGTGTGATTGCTTCCACAAAACCAGTCACTACGAGGGATCACGTTGCCTCATCCGGTTCGGAGCGAGATTGAGCAGAGCATTGAACAACTCTTGCCATGCTGGAAGAATCAACACTTGCCCAAATTCAATGTCTTGTCAGTCTTGCCAATTGATGGGGCACTCGTGCAGCAATCCAGTTCACAGTAATCACCAGTACCGAACAGAGAGCACACATTCATGTCGTCAAGAAGTGACCACTGTCACTGTGAGAGAACAGTGAGAGAACTATTCTCTCCACAGTTTCCTTTTTCGCAAAGGGTCAGATCAATGAAGAGTGTCTCCTTCGCGATGTGCAATGTTGCGAGCTGAAAAGCTGGAGTTTTCCAGACACATGAAAGCCTGTGTCAAGAAGATTCTTGATTCTTGGTTGCTGATGCCGCTGCGTGACAGGCTTCCTTCAAGCCAATTGATGGCCATCAAGGCAGTTGATACAGACATGTCGTGTTTCCTACCATCTTCTTATCCAATGCCGCAGCGATTTGCCAACAAGTGCAATGACACGGTTGGTTTAGGACTTCCTGCTCAGATGAGTCCAACAGTTGCAATGACAAAGTTCCTCTTTGACTGATGTGAAGGACTCGTTCACCCAAGCAGTTTTGCCAAAGAGCTTCCTGTTCTATTTGCCACTACTGAAAGACTGAACATTTTCCCCCAACTGAAAGTTCATCACATTTATCCAGCAAATTTGCTGGACACTGTACCGAATACAGGGGTTTTCTCATGTAGGTGTCAACCAGTGACCACAGGGAGCCTGTGAGACTGTGAGACAACCACAGGAATTGTTTGCTTCGCAATGTTGATGGCTGAAGAATCTTGAGCCAGACAAACAACTCAGGTTGCTGATGTTGGGAAAAAAAATTGTTGCTGATGCTGTGTGACGACTGCCATGCAAATGCTTCAACCGAGGTTCCGGTTTGAATGAGCAAAGCATGGTGCGAGGCCAACATTCACAACAGAGTTTCAGATCTTTGCTAAGCTCCAAGAGGCATTTCTGCTACCAGCGGGGGGCTCACGTCGTTGGGGGTTGCAGCAGCAGCCTTGCAGCCGTTGCTGCACCGCGAAAAGTGAGCAGCATCTTCGTCACAAGCAGCGAATGATGATACATCCTGAATGAAATCAAAGAAGTCTGTCGCATGGAGCGATACTTTAGTGACCACGTAGCCTATAGACTCGATAGACATTCAAGCGCCAAACCAAGCGCCGCTTGGGATCTCTTTGCTTGCATCTCGCCTGAAAAAGCGGTTCTCGGGGGTCGATTCATGCAGGTTGAAGTCTGTCTAAGTCGATTCAGAATAGTATTTTGAATAGATTCAGGCTATTTTGAATATGTTTCTTTATTGCATCTTATTGCTTCGATCCCAACTGCCCACTGCATGGATCTTAAGATTCGGCCGAGGAGTTTTTTTTCAGCCGAAACTCTTTGAGGTGTTCATTTTCTTGCTCTTTCTCTTTTCCCTTACTCTTCCATGTCCGTGTTGAAAAAGTGGGAGGTGAGAAAAATCCCGGGAAACCCGTTTTTCTGCAAGGTTCTCAGGTGTGTTTTCTCCTGCGGGATCTTGGTCTGTTTTAATCATGCACATAGTAAGGACCTCTCCCTACCAAACCACGAACTTCACATCTGTGGCCGTTTGGTTCCTGTTTTTTCGAGCGCGAGATGATCTTGGAAGTTCGGTTCTCAATGGCCCTTTCTGATCACAATGATACATGTACGGTATACTTGATAGCCTAAGGTATTTGTGAAGCAATTTGTTTATTTAACAAATCTTGTGGTTTTCAACAACCACCCAGCAAAAAAACATCCTTCCTGCACTATAGGAAAAAATGATTGAGAATGATTTATGTTTAGGAATTGGTAATTGCCTGAAAAAAATATTCGGTAGATTCAAACACCGCACAAACCTTAAGATCCTAAAGCCTCAAGGGACTTTCAGTTTTGTTCCCAAGACTGGCTTTCCTGTTTGGGGTCTACGCCGGCTTTTATAATTGTTCTATCGCCCTGTAAGTGTTTCCTAGGTTTTGGGGTACCTTTAGGCCACCAGAAACTGCCCAAAATCATCCAAAATCATCCAAAATCCAGGTCCTGATAGAGGGGTCATGCATACCATTTTCTAGAAAAGCCACCGAGTACTCTGGAAAATGGCTCAGGTTTTCCTTTAGAAAATGGTGGGGCGCTGGTCAAGGTTCTAAAGACTTTGGCTCTAGAAAATGGGCAGTGAACATGTGCAAATAACAAAAAGTGAACACAACAAAACAAGCAAACGTATCTATCAACAAAACATGCGGAAAAAATACACTAAAAACAACAACAAAGAACACAACAGAAAAGAAAGCAAAGTTGATTTAAACATCTTTACGTAATACCAGTGTTTCTCCCTGTGTGTTTCCCCTCAAGGCTTGCTGTGTGTTCCCGTTGCGGATCCCTTTTTGTGTTTGCGTGATATTTCACCGTTTCTAGACTCTCTAGAAAAAGATGTGGCATCAGTGGGAACCCACACGCTGGAACCAGCATGAACCAACTAACCAAGCATATTACCAGCAATATTCAGGAACAGGATTGCGGTTGGTTGAAAAAACCTGTGTTGAAAGAAGTTCAAAGTCATTCGTATTCTTTCACAACAAACGCAAGCTCAAAAATATTCAATAAGAAACAACAAGATTTGGTAAGAGGTACGAGGAGTCTCAGGGCACATGCTCCCAAACCAAACTCTTCTAGAAAATGGGGGGGGGCGCCTACTCTTTGGAGGTTCAACGCCTCCAGAAAATGGCTGGGGCAAATTCCTCAATGACACAGAAATTCGCCCCTCAAATTCGCCCACATGGATAGACCCAAGTTTATACGAAACATGTCGGCATTTAAGAGATCCTTTGCGATCTCTTGGTTCAATTCATCACCTCCAACCCCCAGCACCCACACTGAAAATCACTGCGAATAGCCCGAACAGTACACACGTTTCAAAACATAGAATCCCAAATTACACACTAGAAACATAGAATCCGGAATAGTATCCAAAAGTCATCAAGCCCAATGTATGCAATCCCTTTTCACCACATGTGCCTCCTCAGCGCACTTCGATTCTGTTGGAGCGTTTGTGCCGTCAGTCTTTTCCGGAGCCTAGCAGAGCTCTTCGATGATCAAGGGGGTTGCGTTGTCACATCCGATGTATTCTGAATGTTTCTACAATCTCTGGAAAATGGTATGGCGTCAGTGACTGGGGACCCACATGCTGGAACCAGCACGAACCAACTAACTACCTAACCAAGCATATTCCCAGCATGCCATCGGTGACTAATGGTTGCTAGCGTCATCACATTGTGAATCCTTGGGATGTTTTGGGATATCTTGAAATATTTGCATCCGGCAAAAGCTGAATATCTTATGATATTGCTTCCATGCAGAATCATCTCTTCTCACGTTCTCCAGGAAATGGCTTTTCGGAAAAGAACATGATGGAATATGGGGTCAGAGAGAAGTTCACTAATGAAAGGTGGTTGGTCTAGAAATTGGCTTCGCATATGTTGGTATCTTATGAAAACAACTTGTATTTTTTTGGCGGGCCCATCCAATGTCAGTCTATGAGGTACCACTTTCTAGGGATTTAATATGGCTATAATATGGCTACTATTTTCTAGCTTCGAGGGTATGCACCCTAGAAATTGGCATGCCATAACCCCAAGGGGGTAATTTAAAGGGGGATATTTTTTCTGTTTTTTACCAAGGTTTCAAGGAAGGCTCTGACCTTTAGATTTTCAGTTGAATGCGTTCCGATTCAAAAGTGCTTAGGTCGAAGACCTCATCCAACAGGTGGCCTTCCCGAACGCGACGATTTTGCTGGTGGAGAGTGGTGAGATCGATCCGAGCAGAATGTCCTGATGGAGACCATGTTGCATGACGACTTTCTGGAGGATTCGGTGTAGCATGGTCTCCAAACTTCAGAGTTGGACGATTCGCATTGCTTGTGACCAGGTGATCCGTTCTCGCAGAAACTAAGTGGTAGTGAGGAGAGGCGATGTCTAGTGACAAATATGATAAAACGGTGGTGCACTGCTCAATTAACATCCTCTGTCAAAAATTGGGGTGTTGCCATTTTGAAACCGTAATTTGCAATTTGTTACCAGGTTTGACTTTGAGGCCTTGTACTGTTAACAGGTTTTGCACATGAAACATTCACCGGTGCAATCCATGTTGCATGAGGTTTGAAATTCTGCTCGTCAATTACTTTGGAAGAACCTTGTGCAAATCAAAGCGTGGCATTTGGCTCTAGCCGAAATTGCGGGCTAAGTAGCAATGAGTTTTTAGTTTACATCCTTTGTGTTTTGAATCACAACTTAGGGTAATTATATGTAATTACATATAAGTGGTTTGACATCGGTGATTCACTTGACGTTCCCGAGTTCAGAAACCGCGTGGCCACATTTGGTTAACACATTCTGATGATTTGTTTCTAGTGAACAAAGAGTTAAGAATTTTACAAAGGTGAGTGGTTCTACGTTTTCAAGATTTCTGAAGCTTGGTGCAGCCATAAGCACAAATTGGCCAAAGTTTGCCCATGGCGCCACTTCCCACTGAACCATTTGGACTGCAGCAATCCATGCTGTCCACAATTGGCCACAACGACCACATTCCCATGTGGTCTGTTTCGCATGTGAGTCCAATCCTTAAAATGCGCTTGTGATTGCCAATTGCCAATTGTCCCCACAACATTGAGGAATTTCCACGAAGAGATATGCAAGGACACTGCCTCAAGCACTTCAGCTACTGCATCACTGGTTCCGATTCTCGAAACCCATCGGCAAAAGGTGCAGAATTTGCCATGCTACTGAAGAAAGGGCACACACGCATGTGTCAAGCAGTGACCCTTGTGAGACAACCATTCTCTCCACAGTTTCCAACCTTGCAAAAGGTCAGATCAACTAGCAGTGTCTCCTTTGCAATGTTGAAAGCCGAGAAAGCTTGAGCTTAGCAGACACCTCAAACCTTGTGTTGGGAACAGCCTTAGTTGCTGATTCTGCTGTGTTACGGCTTCCAGGAATCCTGTCGCTACCGGGAATCATGTTGCCTGTTCCAGTTCCGAGCAAGAATGAGCAGAGCATTGAACAACTTTTGCCGTGCCGGAAGAATAGAAGCACCTGTGCTAGTTCAATGTCTTGCCAGTCTTGCCACTTGATGCGGCCTTCATGCAGCAATCCAGTTCATATCGATCACCAGTAATTACTGAAGAAAGGGAACACATTTAGGTGTCAGCCAGTGACCACTGTGAGAGAACCATTCTCTTCCCAGTTTCCATCCTCGCCAAAGATCAGATCAATGAATAGTGTCTCCTACGCAATGTTGAAAGCTAAAAAAGCTGGAGTTTTCCAGGCACCTCAAACCTTGCATGAAGAAGATGACTTGGTTGCTGATGCTGCTGTGTTAAAGCTTCCAGGAATCCTGTTGCTACCAGGAATCATGTTGCCTGTTCCAGTTCAGAGCAGGACTGAGCAGAGCATTGAACAAATTTTGCCATGCCGGAAGAATACAAGCACCTGTGCCAGTTCAATGTCTTGCCAGACTTGCCAACTGATGTGGCATTCATGCAGCAATCCAGTTCACATCAATCACCAGGACCGAACAGAGAGCACACGCACACATTCAGGTGTCAGCCAGTGACCACTGTGCGAAACACATTCTCTTCACAGTCTCCATCCTTGCCAAGGTTCAGATCAATGAAGAGTGTCTCCTTCGCAATGCTGAAAGCTGAGAAAGCTGAACTTTGGCAGAAACCTCAAACCTTGTGTTGGGCAGAGCCTTAGTTGCTGATGCTGCTGTGTGACGGCTTCCAGGAATCCTGTCGCTACAAGGAATCATGTTGCCTGTTCCGGTTCCCGGCAAGAATGAGCAGAGCATTGAATAACTTTTGCTGTGCGGGAAGAATACAAGCACCCATGCTAGTTTAATGTCTTGCCAGTCTTGCCAATTGATGTGGCGTTCATGCAGCAGTCCAGTTCATGTTGATCACCAGTACTGAAGAAAAGGCACACATGCTGGTGTCAGCCAGTGACCACTGTGAGAGAACCATTCTCTTCCCACTTTCCATCCTCGCCAAAGATCAGATCAATGAATCAATGAATAGTGTCTCCTCCGAAGCTTGAGTTGGGCAGACACCTCAGACCTTTGTTGGGAAGATTCTTTGGTTGCTGATGCTGCTGTGTTACGGCTTCCAGGAATCCTGTCGCTAACAGGAATCATGTTGCCTGTTCCAGTTCAGAGCAAGAATGAGCAGGTCATTGAACAAATTTTGCCATGCTGGAAGCATACAAGCACTTGTGTTATTTCGATGTCTTGCCAGTCTTGCCAATTGATGTGGCGTTCATGCAGAAATCCAGTTCACATCAATCACCAGCACCCAACAGAGAGCACACGCACACATTCAGGTGTCAGCCAGTGACCAGTGTGAGACAACCATTCTCTTCCCAGTTTCCATCCTCGCCAAAGATCAGATCAATGAATCAATGAATAGTGTCTCCTCCGAAGCTTGAGTTGGGCAGACACCTCAGACCTTTTGTTGGGAAGATTCTTTGGTTGCTGATGCTGCTGTGTTACGGCTTCCAGGAATCCTGTCGCTAACAGGAATCATGTTGCCTGTTCCAGTTCAGAGCAAGAATGAGCAGGTCATTGAACAAATTTTGCCATGCTGGAAGCATACAAGCACTTGTGTTATTTCGATGTCTTGCCAGTCTTGCCAATTGATGTGGCGTTCATGCAGAAATCCAGTTCACATCAATCACCAGCACCCAACAGAGAGCACACGCACACATTCAGGTGTCAGCCAGTGACCAGTGTGAGACAACCATTCTCTTCCCAGTTTCCATCCTCGCCAAAGATCAGATCAATGAAGAGTGTCTCCTTCGCAATGTTGAAAGCTGAGAAAGCCTGAGCATGGCAGACACCTCAGACCTTGTTTTAGGAAGATTGTTTTGTTGCTGGTGCTGTGTGACGGCTTCCAGGAATTCTGTCGAAACCAGGAATCATGCTTCCTGTTCCAGTTCCGAGCAAGAATGAGCAGAGCATTGAACAATGTTTGCCGTAACGGAAGAATACAAGCACATGTGCTAGTTCAATGCCTTGCCAGTCTTTCCAATTGATGTGGCGTTCGTGCAGAAATCCAGTTCATATCAATGACCACTACTGAAGAAAGGGCACAAATGCAGGTGTCAGCCAGTGACCACTGTGAGACAACCATTCTCTCCACAGTTCCATGGTCGCGAAGGGTCAGAACGATGAAGAGTGTTTGCTTCGCAATGTTGAAGCTTGAGACACCTCAAACCTTGTTTTGGTTGCTGATGCTGCTGTCTAATGAGTTCCAGCTACCACCGCTATCAGCTATCGCGTTGACCGTTCTGGTTCCGAGTAAGACCGAGCACAGCATAGAACAACTTTTGCCATCGATCACCAGTACTGAAGAAAGGGCACAAATGCAGGTGTCAGCCAGTGACAACTGTGAGAGAACCATCCTCTCCACAGTTCCATGGTCGCAAAGGGTCAGAACGATGAAGAGTGTCTCCTTCGCAATGTTGAAAGTTGAGAAAGCTTGAGTTTGGCAGACACCTCAAACCTTGTTTTGGGGAGATTCTTGGTTGCTGATGCTGCTGACTGCTGAATGATGGGTTCCAGGAATCCTGTTGCTATCACCGCTAACTATCAGCAATGGCGTTGCCCGTTCTGGTTCCGAGTAAGAATGAGCAGGTCATTGAACAACTTTTGCCATGCTGGAAGAATATAAGCACCTGTGCTAGTTCAATGTCTTGCCAGTCTTGCCACTTGATGCGGCCTTCATGCAGAAATCCAGTTCATATCGATCACCAGTACTGAAGAAAAGGATGACAATGCAGGTGTCAGCCAGTGACCACTGAGAGAAGCATTCTCTTCCCAGTTTCCATCCTCGCCAAAGATCAGATCAATGAATCAATGAATAGTGTCTCCTTCACAATGTTGAGAGCTGAGAAAGCGTGAGTTTGGCAGACGCATAAGACCTTGTTTTGGGAAGATTCTTTGGTTGCTGATGCTGCTGTATGACGGCTTCCAGGAATCTCGTATCTATCAAGAATCACGTTGCCTGCTCCGGTTCAGGGCAAGACTGAGCAGAGCATTGAACAACAATTGGTGCCTTGCTGGAAGAACAAAACATTGTGCTAGTTCCATGCCTTGCCAGTCTTGCCAGTTGATGTCGCGTTCATGCAGCAATCCAGTTCAAATCGATGACCAGTACCGAAGAATGGGCCGACCTTGTTTTGGGAAGAGCCTTAGTTGCTGATGCTGCTGTTTGATGGCTTCCAGGAATCCAGTATTCAAAAAGAATCACCTTGCCTATTCCGGTTCCGAGCAAGACTGAACAGAGCATTGAACAAATTTTGCCATGCTGGAAGCATACAAGCACTTGTGCTAGTTCAATGTCTGAACACTCTTGCCAATTGATGTGGCGTTCATCGGGGCATCTTCGAAAACCTACCTTTATGTGAGTTGAAGGAGTTGTATCATAAGGAGCTTGCGTAAGCGAAACCCAGAGTCGCGTAAGCTTGCGTAAGCCAATTGCACAAGGGGAATCAACATATGCCCCGCGTAATTGAACACTGCAGTGGCGTAAGCGTTTCGTAAGCAGACGCGTAAGCATACATAGGGCTGTTTATTAAAGTCTTGGTAAAGGCTCATGTAGCAATCCAGTACGCATCAATCACCAGCACCGAACAGAGAGCACACGCACACATGCAGGTGTCAAAAAGTGACCACTGTGAGAGAAGCATTCTCTTCCCAGTTTCCATCCTCGCCAAAGTTCAGATCAATGAAGAGTGTCTCCTTCACAATGTTGAAAGCTGAGAAAGCTTGAGTTTGGCAGACACCTCAGACCTTGTGTTGGGAAGAGCCTTAGTTGCTGATGCTGCCGTGTGACGGCTTCCCGGAATCTCGTAACTATCAAGAATCACGTTGCCTGCTCCAGTTCCGAGCAAGAATGAGCAGAGCATTGAACAACAATTGGTGCCTTGCTGGAAGAATAAAACATTGTGCTAGTTCCATGCCTTGCCAGTCTTGCCAGTTGATGTGGCGTTCATGCAGCAATCCAGTTCCTATCGATCTGTTCACAGTGTCCATCCTCGCCAAAGATCAGATCAGTGAAGAGTGTCTCCATTGCAATATTGAGAGCTGAGAATGCTTGAGTGTTCCAGGCACCTCAACCCTTGTGTGAAGAAGATGCCTTGGTTGCTGATGCTGCTGTCTGACGGGGTCCAGGAATCCTGTGTTTATCAGGAATCACGTTGCCTGTTCCGGTTCGGAGTAAGAATGAGCAGAGCATTGAAAAATTGGTGCCATGCTGGAAGAACAAACACTTGTGCTAGTTCAGTGTCTTGCCAGTCTTGCCATTTGATGTGGCCTTCATGAAGCAGTCCAGTTCACATCAATCACCAGCACCGAACAGAGAGCGCACGCACACATGCAGGTGTCAAAAAGTGACCACTGTGAGAGAACCATCCTCTTCCCATTTTCCATCGTCGTCTAAAGGTCAGATCAATGAAGAGTGTCTCCTGCACAATGTTGAAAGTTGAGAAAACCTGAGTTTGGCAGACACCTCAGACCTTGTGTTGGGAAGATTGTTTTGCTGCTGCTGCTGTGTGATGTGTGACGGCTTCCAGGAATCCTGTTGCTACCAGAAATCAGGTTGCCTGTTCCAGTTCCCAGCAAGAATAAGCAGAGCATTGAACAAGTGTTGCCATGCTGGAACAATATAAGCATTTGTGCTACACTACCGTAATTCAATGTCTGAACAGTCTTGCCAATTGATGTCGCGTTCATGCAGCAATCCACTTCATATCGATGACCAGTACCGAAGAATGGGCCGACCTTGTTTTGGGAAGAGCCTTAGTTGCTGATGCTGCGGTCTAATGGCTTCCAGGAATCCAGTATTTATAAAGAAGCACGTTGCCTATTCCGGTTCCGAGCAAGACTGAGCAGAGCATTGAACAAAATTTGCCATGCTGGAAGCATACATAAGCACTTGTGCTAGTTCAATGTCTGAGCAGTCTTGCCAATTGATGTGACTTTCATGCAGCAATCCAGTTCTTATCGATCACCAGCACCGAACAGAGAGCACATGCACACATACAGGTGTCAGCCAATAACCACTGTGAGAGAACCATTCTGCTCCCAGTTTTTTTCGCTAAAGATCAGATCAAAGGCGAGTGTCTCCTTCACAATGTTGAAAGCTGAGAAAGCTTGAGTTTGGCAGACACCTCAGACCTTGATTTGGGAAGATTGTTTTGCTGCTGCTGTGTGACGTGTGACGGCTTCCAGGAATCCTGTTGCTACCAGGAATCAGGTTGCCTGTTCCAGTTCAGAGCAAGAATGATCAGAGCATTGAACAATTGGTGTCATGCTGGAAGCAAGAAAACTTGTGCTAGTTCCATGCCTTGCCAGTTGTGCCAGTTGATGTGGCGTTCATGCTGCAATCCAGTTCAGGGCAGGGCAGGGCAGGCATGCAGGTGTCAGCCAGTGACCACTGTGCGAAAACCATCCTCTTCCCAGTTTCCATCCTCGCAAGGGGTCAGATCAATGAAGAGTGTGTCCTTGACAATGATGAAAACTGAGAAAGTTTGAGTTTGGCAGACACCTCAGACCTTGTGTTGGGAAGATTCTTGGTTGCTGATGCTGCCGTGTGACGGCTTCCAGGGAGCAAGAATGAGCAGGGCATTGAACAAACTTCACCATGCTAGGAGAACAAGCACTTAGCTCAATGTCTGAGCAGTCTTGCCAACTGATGTGGCATTCGTGCAGCAATCCAGTTCACATCAATCACCAACAGTAACACTGAACAGAGAGCACATGCACACATACAGGTGTCAGCCAGTGACCACTGGAAGAGAACCAAAGGGTCAGGCCAATGAAGCTGAAAGCTTGAGTTTGGCAGAAACCTCAAACCTTGTGTTGGGAAGAGCCTTGGTTGCCGATGCTGCTGTGTGACGGCCTCCAGGAATTTTGCATTTATCAAAAATCACGTTGCCTGCATGTTCGGGTTCGAGCAAGACTATCAAGAATGAGCAGAGCAATGAACAACTATTGCCGTGCCGGAAGAATACAAGCACCTGTGGGAGTTCAATTGGGCGTTCGTGCAGCAATCCAGCTCATATCCTAAATCACCAGTTCAGAAGAAAGCCCACACATGCAGGTGTCAGCCAGTGGACGTTAAAGCTGAGAAAGCCTGAGTTTGGCAGACACCTCAGCCTCACACCTTGTTTTAAGAAGAGCCTTAATTGATGATGCTGCTGTCTGATGGCTTCCAGGAATCCTGTTGCTACATGTCGCTGACAGGAAAGAGGTTGCCTGTTCCAAGTCAGAGCAAGAATGATCAGAGCATTGAACAATTGGTGTCATGCTGGAAGCAAGAAAACTTGTGCTAGTTCAATGTCTTGCCAGTCTTGCCAATTGATGTGACTTTCATGCAGCAATCCAGTTCTTATCGATCACCAGCACCGAACAGAGAGCACACACACACATGCAGGTGTCAGCCAGTGACCACTGTGCGAAAACCATTGTCTTCAGAGTCTCCATCCTCGCCAGAGTTCAGATCAAAGAATAGTTTCTCCTAGCTAGACTTTGGCAGACGCCGCAAACCTTGTGTCAAGAGGATTCTTGGTTGCTGATGCTGCTGTGTCACGGCTTCCAGGAATCTCGTCGCTACCAGGAATCATGTTGCCCGTTCCAGTCCAGGGCAAGAACGAGCAGAGCATTCAACAAATCTTGCCATTCTGGAGGAATATAAGCACGTGCCCTAGTTCAATGTCTTGCCAGTCTTGCCAATTGATGTGGCATTCGTGCAGCAATCCAGTTCATGTCGATCACAAGGGCCCAATGCAGGTGTTAACCAGTGACCAGTTTGCATTGCAAAGGGTCAGATCAATGAAGCGTGTCTCCTTCGCAATGTAATGCAATGTTGAAAGCTGAAAGAGCGGGAGTTTTCCAGGCACCTCAAACCATGCTTCCGCCACGCCAATTGATGGCCATCAATGCAGTTAATGCAGTTGATTTAGACATGTCGTGTTTTCTACCATCTTGTCCAATGTGGCAACAACTTGCAAAGAGGTGCAATGACACGGTTGTTTCACGACTTCCTAGTCAGATGAGTTCAGCAGTTGCATTGACCAAGTTCCTCTCTGACTGATGTGAAAGGCACCCAAGCAGTTTTGCCTACTGAAAGACTGAAAATTTTCCCAAACTGAAGGTTTATCACGCTCATCTAGCAACCCTGCCCCTAAGCATATTGCTGGAAGAACGGGCACATGCCCGAGTTCAATGTCTTGCCCGAACATCTGTAAAGCAATTCAGATCACTTCAGTGACCCTTGTGAGAAAACCGGTCTCTTCAGAGTTTCCATCCTTGCCAAAGATAAGATCAATAAAGAGTGCTAGTTAAGTGTCTTGCCAGTCTTGCCAATTGACGTGGCGTTCGTGCAGGAATCCAGTTCATATCAATCACCAGTACTGAAGAAAGGGCAGGCATGCAGGTGTCAGCCAGTGACCACTGTGAGAGAACCATTTCTTTCCCAGTTTCCATCCTCGCCAAAAGAATGTCTTCTTCGCAATGCTGAAAGCTGAGAAAGCTTGAGCTTGGCAGACACCGCAGACCTTGTGTTGGGAAGATTGTTTTGTTGCTGCTGCTGTGTGACGGCTTCCAGGAATCCTGTCGCTACCAGGAATCACATTGCCTGTCCAGTTCCATTGAACAACTTTTGCTATGCTGGAAGAATATGAGCACTTGTATCACTTGTGCTAGTTCAATGTCTTTCCAGCCAGTTCACATCAATCACCAGCACCGAACAGAGAGGACACGCACACATGCAGGTGTTAGCCAGTCACCACTATGAGAGAACCATTTTGTCCACAGTTTCCATGTTCGCAAATGGTCAGAACGATGAAGAGTGTCTCTTTCGCAACGAGAGCTAAAAAAGCTGGCATTTTCCAGGCATCTCAAGCCTTGTGTGAAGAAGATTCCTTGGTTGCTGATGCTGCTGTGTTACGGCTTCCAGGAATCCTGTCGCTACCAGGAATCATGTTGCCTGTTGCAGTTCCGGGCAAGAATGAGCAGAGCATTGAACAATTGAGCTGGTGCCATGCTGGAAGAATATAAGCACTTGGCAATCCTGTTCATATCAATCACCTGTACCGAAGAGAGGGCGCACGCACACATGCAGGTGTCAGCCAGTCACCACTATGAGAGAACCATTTTGTCCACAGTTTCCATGTTCGCAAATGGTCAGAACGATGAAGAGTGTCTCTTTCGCAACGAGAGCTAAAAAAGCTGGCATTTTCCAGGCATCTCAAGCCTTGTGTGAAGAAGATTCCTTGGTTGCTGATGCTGCTGTGTTACGGCTTCCAGGAATCCTGTCGCTACCAGGAATCATGTTGCCTGTTGCAGTTCCGGGCAAGAATGAGCAGAGCATTGAACAATTGAGCTGGTGCCATGCTGGAAGAATATAAGCACTTGGCAATCCTGTTCATATCAATCACCTGTACCGAAGAGAGGGCGCACGCACACATGCAGGTGTCAGCCAGTCACCACTATGAGAGAACCATTTTGTCCACAGTTTCCATGTTCGCAAATGGTCAGAACGATGAAGAGTGTCTCTTTCGCAACGAGAGCTAAAAAAGCTGGCATTTTCCAGGCATCTCAAGCCTTGTGTGAAGAAGATTCCTTGGTTGCTGATGCTGCTGTGTTACGGCTTCCAGGAATCCTGTCGCTACCAGGAATCATGTTGCCTGTTGCAGTTCCGGGCAAGAATGAGCAGAGCATTGAACAATTGAGCTGGTGCCATGCTGGAAGAATATAAGCACTTGGCAATCCTGTTCATATCAATCACCTGTACCGAAGAGAGGGCGCACGCACACATGCAGGTGTCAGCCAGTCACCACTATGAGAGAACCATTTTGTCCACAGTTTCCATGTTCGCAAATGGTCAGAACGATGAAGAGTGTCTCTTTCGCAACGAGAGCTAAAAAAGCTGGCATTTTCCAGGCATCTCAAGCCTTGTGTGAAGAAGATTCCTTGGTTGCTGATGCTGCTGTGTTACGGCTTCCAGGAATCCTGTCGCTACCAGGAATCATGTTGCCTGTTGCAGTTCCGGGCAAGAATGAGCAGAGCATTGAAGAAATTCTGCCATCCTGGAAGAATATATCAGTACTTGTATCACTTGTGCTAGTTCAGTCTTGCCAATTGACCGGGCGTTCATGCAGCAATCCAGATCATATTGATCACCAGCACCGAACAGAGATCCATGTTCGCAAAGGGTCAGAACGAAGAGTGTCTCTTTTGCAACGATAGTTGAAAAAGCTGGAGTTTTTCAGGAACCCATGCGTGAAGAAGATTTCTTCGTTGCTGATGCTACTGTGTTACGGCTTCCAGGAATCCTGTCGCTACCAGGAATCATGCTGCCTGTTCCAGTTCCCGGCAAGAATGAGCAGAGCATTGAACAATTTTTGCCGTACTGGAAGCATACAAGACCTTGTATCACTTGTGCTAGTTCAATGTCTTGCCAGTCTTGCCACTTGATGTGGCCTTCATGTAGCAGTCCAGTTCATATCAATCAGCAGTACTGAAGAAAGGGCAGACATGCAGGTGGCAGCCAGTGACCACTGTGAGACAACCATTCTCTCCACACTTTCCATGTTCGCATAGGGTCAGATCAATGAAGAGTGTCTCCTTCGCAATGTGGAGAGCTTGAGCTTGGCCGACACCCCGGACCTTGTGTTGGTTGGATTGTTTTGTTGCTGCTGCTGCTGCTGCTGCTGTGTTACGGCTTCCATGAATCACGTTGCCTGTTCCAGTTCCCGGCAAGAAAGAGCAGAGCATTGAGCAATTTTTCCCATGCTGGAAGAAATATATAAGCAGTTGTATCACTTGTGCTAGTTTAATGTCTTGCCAGTCTTGCCAATTGATGGGGCAATCGTGCAGCAATCCAGTTCATGTCGATCACCAGTACCCAAGAAAGGACGTACATGCCGGTGTCAGCCAGTGACCACTGTGAGAGAACCATTCTCTTCCCAGATTCCATCCTCGCCAAAGATCAGATCAATGAATACCTAGAAACACCATGTCGCAAAAATTTTTGATACAAGGGGGTTTTCTGGCAAAAAAGGTAACAAAGGTTTACAAAAAGATGACATTTCAGGAAAAACGGTACAAAGCGCAAAAGCAACACATATGGTATATTTAGAAAATTCTCTTATGTGGCTAAATTGCTCTCCGGGAATTTCCGGCACAATTCCGCGAATTTCTGGCACAATTCGGGGAATTTCTGGTACAAAAAAATCGCTGAGCCGCAAAGTCTCCATAGAGGGATGATGACAGTTGAGCCACACTCCCCAGATCACTGAATTTGAAAAAAGACTACATTCCGGGTAAAAAAGGCACAATTTGGTAAAACCTGGTTTTTCCCTTTGTGCCTTTTCTTTTGCATACTTTGGAGTTACTAGGTAGTGTCTCCTTCGCAATGTTGAAAGCCGAAAAAGCTGGGTTTTCCAAGCACCTCAACCCGTGTGTGAAGAAGATTCCTTGGTTGCTGATGCTGCTGTGTGACGGCGTCCAGGAATCCTGTATTTATAAGGAATCACGTTGTTTGTTTCGGTTCGAGCACGGATGAGCACAGCATTGAACAACTTTTGCTGTGCTGGAAGAACAAGCACTTGTGCTAGTTCAATGTCTTGCCAGTCTTGCCAATTGATGGGGCATTCCAGCAGTCCAGTTCATGCCGATCGCCAGTACTGAAGAAAGGGCAGACATGCAGGTGTCAGACAGTGACCACTGTGAGAGAACCATTCTCTTCACAGATCAACGAAGAGTGTCTCCTTCGCAATGTTGAAAGCCGAAGAAGCTGGGTTTTCCAGGCACCTCAACCCTTGTGTGAAGAAGATTCCTTGGTTGCTAATGCTGCTGTGTGACAGCTTCCAGGAATCCTGTTGCTACCAGGAATCATGTTGCTGTTCCGTTCGAGCAAGGATGAGCAGAGCATTGAACAACTTTTGCCGTGCTGGAAAAACAAGGACTTGTGGCACTTGTACTAATTTAATGTCTTGACCTTGCCAATTGATATGGCGTTCGTGCAGCAGTCCAGTTCATGTCGATCACCAGTACTGAAGAAAAGTTTCACAAATTGCAGGTGTCAGACACTGACCACTGTGAGAGAACCGTTCTCTTCCCAGTTTCCATCGTCGTCAATAGGTCAGATCAATGAAGAGTGTCTCCTTTGTAATGTTGCAAGCTGAGACAGCTTGAGTTTGGCAGACACCTCAGACCTTCTGTTGGGAAGATTGTTTTGCTGCTGCTGTGTTATGGCTTCCAGGAACCCTGTCTTTATCAGAAATCACATTGCCTGTTCCAGTTCCCAGCAAGAACGGGCTGAGCATTGAACAATTTTTGGCGTCCTGNTTATGTGGCTAAATTGCTCTCCGGGAATTTCCGGCACAATTCCGCGAATTTCTGGCACAATTCGGGGAATTTCTGGTACAAAAAAATCGCTGAGCCGCAAAGTCTCCATAGAGGGATGATGACAGTTGAGCCACACTCCCCAGATCACTGAATTTGAAAAAAGACTACATTCCGGGTAAAAAAGGCACAATTTGGTAAAACCTGGTTTTTCCCTTTGTGCCTTTTCTTTTGCATACTTTGGAGTTACTAGGTAGTGTCTCCTTCGCAATGTTGAAAGCCGAAAAAGCTGGGTTTTCCAAGCACCTCAACCCGTGTGTGAAGAAGATTCCTTGGTTGCTGATGCTGCTGTGTGACGGCGTCCAGGAATCCTGTATTTATAAGGAATCACGTTGTTTGTTTCGGTTCGAGCACGGATGAGCACAGCATTGAACAACTTTTGCTGTGCTGGAAGAACAAGCACTTGTGCTAGTTCAATGTCTTGCCAGTCTTGCCAATTGATGGGGCATTCCAGCAGTCCAGTTCATGCCGATCGCCAGTACTGAAGAAAGGGCAGACATGCAGGTGTCAGACAGTGACCACTGTGAGAGAACCATTCTCTTCACAGATCAACGAAGAGTGTCTCCTTCGCAATGTTGAAAGCCGAAGAAGCTGGGTTTTCCAGGCACCTCAACCCTTGTGTGAAGAAGATTCCTTGGTTGCTAATGCTGCTGTGTGACAGCTTCCAGGAATCCTGTTGCTACCAGGAATCATGTTGCTGTTCCGTTCGAGCAAGGATGAGCAGAGCATTGAACAACTTTTGCCGTGCTGGAAAAACAAGGACTTGTGGCACTTGTACTAATTTAATGTCTTGACCTTGCCAATTGATATGGCGTTCGTGCAGCAGTCCAGTTCATGTCGATCACCAGTACTGAAGAAAAGTTTCACAAATTGCAGGTGTCAGACACTGACCACTGTGAGAGAACCGTTCTCTTCCCAGTTTCCATCGTCGTCAATAGGTCAGATCAATGAAGAGTGTCTCCTTTGTAATGTTGCAAGCTGAGACAGCTTGAGTTTGGCAGACACCTCAGACCTTCTGTTGGGAAGATTGTTTTGCTGCTGCTGTGTTATGGCTTCCAGGAACCCTGTCTTTATCAGAAATCACATTGCCTGTTCCAGTTCCCAGCAAGAACGGGCTGAGCATTGAACAATTTTTGGCGTCCTGGAAGAATTTAAGCATTTGTGCTACGGTACCGTAGTTCAATGTCTTGCCAGTCTTGCCAATTGATGGGGCATTCGTGCAGCTGTCCAGTTCATGTTGATCACCAGTACTGAAGAAAAGTTTCACAAATGCAGGTGTCAGACAGTGACCACTGTGAGAGAACCATTCTCTTCGCAGTTTCCATCCTCGCCAAAGTTCAGATCAGTGAAGAGTGTAACCTTCGCAATCTTGAAAGCTGAGACAGCTTGAGTTTGGCAGACACCTCCACCCTTGTGTGATTAAGATTCCTTGGTTGCTGATGCTGCTGTGTGACGGCGTCCAGGAATCCTGTATTTATAAGGAATCACGTTGTTTGTTTCGGTTCGAGCACGGATGAGCACAGCATTGAACAACTTTTGCTGTGCTGCAAGAACAAGGATTTGCGACACTTATGCTAGTTCAATTTCTTGCCAGTGTTGCCAATTGATGAGCGTTTGTGCATTAATCCAGTTCATATATCGATCACCAGTAGGCAAGAAAGGGCACCCATGCCGGCGTCAGCCAGTGACCACTGTGAGAGAACCATGCTTTTCCCAGCTTCCATCGTCGCCAAAAGTTCAGAGTGTCTCCTTCGCAATGTTGAAAGCTGAGGCAGCTTGAGTTTTCCAGGCACCTCAACTCTTGTGTGAAGAAGATTCCTTGGTTGCTGATGCTGCTGTGTGACGGCTTCCAGGATCCCTGTCGCTACCAGGAATCATGTTGCCTGTTCCGGTTCGAGCAAGGATGAGCAGAGCATTGAACAACTTTTGCCGTGCTGGAAAAACAAGGATTTGTGGCACTTGTACTAATTTAATGTCTTGCCAGTCTTGCAAATTGATGGGGCATTCGTGCAGCTGTCCAGTTCATGTTGATCACCAGTACTGAAGAAAAGTTTCACAAATGCAGGTGTCAGACAGTGACCACTGTGAGAGAACCATTCTCTTCGCAGTTTCCATCCTCGCCAAAGTTCAGATCAGTGAAGAGTGTAACCTTCGCAATGTTGAAAGCTGAGACAGCTTGAGTNTTATGTGGCTAAATTGCTCTCCGGGAATTTCCGGCACAATTCCGCGAATTTCTGGCACAATTCGGGGAATTTCTGGTACAAAAAAATCGCTGAGCCGCAAAGTCTCCATAGAGGGATGATGACAGTTGAGCCACACTCCCCAGATCACTGAATTTGAAAAAAGACTACATTCCGGGTAAAAAAGGCACAATTTGGTAAAACCTGGTTTTTCCCTTTGTGCCTTTTCTTTTGCATACTTTGGAGTTACTAGGTAGTGTCTCCTTCGCAATGTTGAAAGCCGAAAAAGCTGGGTTTTCCAAGCACCTCAACCCGTGTGTGAAGAAGATTCCTTGGTTGCTGATGCTGCTGTGTGACGGCGTCCAGGAATCCTGTATTTATAAGGAATCACGTTGTTTGTTTCGGTTCGAGCACGGATGAGCACAGCATTGAACAACTTTTGCTGTGCTGGAAGAACAAGCACTTGTGCTAGTTCAATGTCTTGCCAGTCTTGCCAATTGATGGGGCATTCCAGCAGTCCAGTTCATGCCGATCGCCAGTACTGAAGAAAGGGCAGACATGCAGGTGTCAGACAGTGACCACTGTGAGAGAACCATTCTCTTCACAGATCAACGAAGAGTGTCTCCTTCGCAATGTTGAAAGCCGAAGAAGCTGGGTTTTCCAGGCACCTCAACCCTTGTGTGAAGAAGATTCCTTGGTTGCTAATGCTGCTGTGTGACAGCTTCCAGGAATCCTGTTGCTACCAGGAATCATGTTGCTGTTCCGTTCGAGCAAGGATGAGCAGAGCATTGAACAACTTTTGCCGTGCTGGAAAAACAAGGACTTGTGGCACTTGTACTAATTTAATGTCTTGACCTTGCCAATTGATATGGCGTTCGTGCAGCAGTCCAGTTCATGTCGATCACCAGTACTGAAGAAAAGTTTCACAAATTGCAGGTGTCAGACACTGACCACTGTGAGAGAACCGTTCTCTTCCCAGTTTCCATCGTCGTCAATAGGTCAGATCAATGAAGAGTGTCTCCTTTGTAATGTTGCAAGCTGAGACAGCTTGAGTTTGGCAGACACCTCAGACCTTCTGTTGGGAAGATTGTTTTGCTGCTGCTGTGTTATGGCTTCCAGGAACCCTGTCTTTATCAGAAATCACATTGCCTGTTCCAGTTCCCAGCAAGAACGGGCTGAGCATTGAACAATTTTTGGCGTCCTGGAAGAATTTAAGCATTTGTGCTACGTTACCGTAGTTCAATGTCTTGCCAGTCTTGCCAATTGATGGGGCATTCGTGCGGCTGTCCAGTTCATGTTGATCACCAGTACTGAAGAAAAGTTTCACAAATGCAGGTGTCAGACAGTGACCACTGTGAGAGAACCATTCTCTTCGCAGTTTCCATCCTCGCCAAAGTTCAGATCAATGAAGAGTGTCTCCTTCGCAATGTTGAAAGCTGAGAAAGCTGGACTTTGGCAGACACCGCAAACCTTGTGTCAAGAAGATTCTTGGTTGCTGATGCTGCTGTTTGACGGCTTCCAGGAATCCTTGCGTTACCAGGAATTACCTTGCATGTTCCAGTGAGTTTTCCGGTTCGAGAATGAGCAGAGCATTGAACAACTTTTGCTATCTTGCAAGAACAAACACTTGCCAATGTCTTGCAAGTGTTGCCAATTGACGCGGCATTCGTGTAGCAATCCAGTTCATTTCGATCACAAGGGGACACATGCAGGTGTCAGGCAGTGACCAGTTTCCAGTATTGCAAAGGGTCAGATCAATGAAGCGTGTCTCCTTCGCAATGTTGAAAGCCGAGAAAGCGGGAGATTTCCAGGCACCTCAAACCTTGTTTCAGGAAGAGTCTTGGTTGCTGATGTTGCGGTGTGACAGGCTTCCACCAAGCCATTGATGGCCATCAATGCAGTTGATTTAGACATATCATGTTTCCTACCATCTTCTTGTCCAATGCGGCAACGATTTGCAAAGAAGTGCAATGACACGGTTGTTTCACAACTTCCTAGTCAGATGAGTTCAGCAGTTGCATTGACCAAGTTCCTCACTGACCCATGTGAAAGACTCATTCACCCAAGCAGTTTTGCCAAAGAGCTTCTTTTTGATTCGTCGATACGGAAAGACTGAACATTTTCCCAAACTGAAGGTTCATCACATTCATCTAGCAACCCTGCCCCTAAGCATATTGCTGGAAGAACAGGCACTTGCTCGATTTCAATGTCTTGCCCGAGCATTCTTGAAGCAATCCAGATCACATCAATCGCCAGTACTGAAGAGTGTCAGACAGTGACCACAGTGAGAGAACCATTCGCTTCGAGTTTCCAACCTTGCCAAAGATCAGATCAATGAAGAGTGTCTTTTTGGGAAGAGTCTTGGTTGTTGATGCTTCCGTGTGACGACCCATTGTGGTTGAGGTTCCGGTTTGTGGCAAGAATGAGCAGAGCATGCTGCTTTGGCATGATTTCACAACAGAAGTAAGGCATTGTCGAGAGTTTCAGATCTTAAGCTTCAGGTCTTCAAGAGGCATTTCTGTTACCAGCGGGTGAATGGACGTTGCTGGGCTCAAGTCGTTGGGGGTTGCAGCAGCAGCCTTGCAGCCGTTGCTGCACCGCGAAAAGTAAGCAGCATCCTCGTCACAAGCAGCGAATGATGATACATCCTGAATGAAATCAAAGAAGCCTATCGTATGGAGCGATACTTTAGTGACCACGTAGCCTATAGACTCGATAGACATTCAAGCGCCAAACCAAGCGCCTGTTGGGATCTTTTTGCTGCTTGAATCTCGCCTGAAAAAGCGGTTCTCGGGGGTCGATTCATGCAGGTTGAAGTCTGTCTAAGTCGATTCAGAATGGTATTTTGAAATATTTTGAATAGATTCAGGCTATTTTGAATATGTTTCTTTATTGCATCTTATTGCTTCGATCCCAACTGCCCACTGCATGGATCTTAAGATTCGGCCGAGGAGTTTTTTTTTCAGCCGAAACTCTTTGAGGTATTCATTTTCTTGCTCTTTCTTTTTTCCCTTACTCTAACATGTCCGTGTTGAAAAAGTGGGAGGTGAGAAAAATCCCGGGAAACCCGTTTTTCTGCAAGGTTCTCAGGTGTGTTTTCTCCTGGGGGATCTTGGTCTGTTTTATTCATGCATATAGTAAGGACCTCTCCCTACCAAACCACGAACTTCACATCTGTGGCCTTTTTGGTTCCTGTTTTTTCGAGCGCGAGATGATCTTGGAAGTTTGGTTCTCAATGGCCCTTTCGGATCACAATGATACACGTACGGTATTTGTGAAGCAATTTGTTTATTTAACAAATGGGTGTTTCCGTAAATGGTGGTATCCCAAAGCACCCCAAAATGATCATTTTTTGTAGGAAAACCCATGGTTGTTGGGTACCACCATTTTAGGAACCCCCTAAATCTTGTGGTTTTCACCAAATCACCCAGCAAAAAAACCTCCTTTCTATAAGCTGCATGGGAAGCTATCAATCGCCTCTGCATGGGATGCCAACTTTACCTTGATACATGTACAGACATCTACAGCGTACTGCTGGTGTTTTTGTCTAAATTTCATTTGGGGGATGCTGGCGGGTTCTATCTAGGCACATCAAGGAGGTATGTACGGCGGAAACAAAAATGGAAGACAGTGCCATTTTTCCCCGTAATTGATTGATCCTGCATGATAGGAAAAAAATGATTGAGAATGATTTATGTTTAGGAAAAGGTAATTGCCTGAAAAAAATATTCGGTAGATTCAAACACCGCACAAACCTTAAGATCCTAAAGCCTCAAGGGACTTTCAGTTTTGTTCCCAAGCCTGGCTTTCCTGTTTGGGGTCCACGCCGGCTTATATACTTGTTCTATCGCCCTGTAAATGTTTCCTGAAACAAACATGTCCCTCAAATCTCGTTTGGCATTGTGTCACATTTTGCAAAGGCCCAAAGGACAAGGCCCAAGGACAAGGCCCGAGGACAAGGCCCGAGGACAAGGCCCGAGGACAAGGCCCGAGGACAAGGCTCGAGGACAAGGCCCAAGGACAAGCCCCGAGGACAAGGCCCGAGGACAAGGCCCGAGGACAAGGCCCAAGGACAAGCCCCGAGGACAAGGCCCAAGGACAAGACCAGGCCCAAGGACAAGGACCCAGGACGAAGACCAAGGAATCACGACCCAGGACCAAGGACCCGTGATGCAGGACGACCCAGGACCCAGGACCGAGGACCCAGCCAGGACCCAGACCAGGACCCCAGGCCACGACCCAGAAAGGGCCACCAGAAACTGCCATTCCATCCAAAATCATCTAAAATCATCCACGGATGGTGCCCCCAAAGAGAAAGGGGGACCTTGAGCTCCGAAGAAAAAAAAGTATTTTCATTTTTTTTATTTTATGAAAAGTGACGTTGGGTCCCTCGCGTTGTTAGATATAAATTTTTCGCATGGTGAAGAGGGGGTGTTTGAAATGCATCTTAGCTTGGGTCCTTGGATGATTTATTTTTTGTTGTTTTTGGGTCACTTGGCCTTAGGGACCTACCATTTATGTTTGAGGATCAATGCATTAACTTTTGGTGATGTATGTTGGATCCCTCCTTTTTATTTTCAATAATGATACCCCTTTGCTGCTCCAAAATAAGATCAGGTTGGTGAGCCCCCTTAAAGAAATAGATTTTTTTCAAAAATTAAAAAAAACAAAAAACACTTGGCTCCCTGGAACATGTAGAAAAAGCTTAGGTTCCGATAACTATTTGGAATTTTTTGAAGTAAAAAAAGGGGTTGGCATCCTAAAAAAAGTTTTGGTAAGCACGTTGGCACACATGTTTTTATTTTGGGAAATTTGGGAAGAAATTCTAAAAATAAAACTCGTTTCCCAGCCTTTTGGGGTCGGGTTTTTGTGGGGCAGGAAAATTGACCATTTCCTGCCCCACAAAAACTGTCATACAAGTATCCACCTACAA
>DF243679.1:0-11397 GCA_000507305.1 Breviolum minutum Mf 1.05b.01 | reverse complement strand
GGGTCCCGCGTGGTCCGAATTTTTATTTTCACATCTAGGGGTTGGGTCCAAGGTTTTATTTTGTAAATAGGGGTTGGGTACTATATAATTATTTTTTTGCCGACCTTGGGTGCCTCCATTTTATTTTATTTTTTTTAGGCCCTAACCCCTCCTGGCTACACCGGCAGGGGATTAATATCCAGGTCCTGATAGAGGGGTCATGCATACCATATTTTCTAGAAAAGCCACCGAGTACTCTCGAAAATGGCTCAGGTTTTCCTTTAGAAAATGGTGGGGCGCTGGTCAGGGTTCTAAAGACTTTGGCTCTAGAAAATGGGCAGTGAACATGTGCAAACAAACAAAAAGTGAACACAACAAAACAAGCAAACGTATCTATCAACAAAACACGCGGAAAAAAACCCACTAAAAACAACAACAAAGAACACAACAGAAAAGAAAGCAAAATTGACTTAAACATCTTTACGCAATACAGTGTTTCTTCCTGTGTGTTTCCCCTCAAGGCTTCCTGTGTGTTCCCGCTGCGGATCCCTTTTTGTGTTTGCGTGATATTTCACCGTTTCTAGAATCTCTAGAAAATGGTATGGCATCAGCATGAACCAACCTCACCACCTAACCAAGCATATTACCAGCAATATCCAGGAACAGGATTGCGGCTGGTTGAAAAAACCTGTGTTGAAAGAAGTTCAAAGTCATTCGTATTCTTTCACAACAAACGCAAGCTCAAAAATATTCAAAAAGAAACAACAAGATTTGATAAAAGGTACGAGGAGTCTCAGGGCACATGCTCCCAAACCAAACTCTTCTAGAAAATGGGGGGGGGCGCCTACTCTTTGGAGGTACAACGCCTCCAGAAAATGGCTGGGCAAATTCCTCAATGACACAGAAATTCGCCCCCCGAATTCGCCCACATGGATAGACCCAAGTTTATAGGAAACATGTCGGCGTTTAAGAGATCCTTTGCGATCTCTTGGGGTTGGGTTTTTGTCTGGGGCAGGGTTCAATTCATCACCTCCAACCCCCAGCACCCACAATGAAAATCACTACACCCCACGAGGAATACCTTGAACATTACACACGTTTCAAAACATAGAATTCCAAATTACACACCAGAAACATAGAATCCGGAATAATATCCAAAAGTCATCAAGCCCAATGTATGCAATCCCTTTTCACCACATGGGCCTCCTCAGCGCACTTCGATTCTGTTGGAGCGTTTGTGCCGTCAGTCTTTTCCGGAGCCTAGCAGAGCTCTTCGATGATCAAGGGCGTTGCGTTGTTACATCCGATGT
The DNA here is from genome assembly GCA_000507305.1 of Breviolum minutum Mf 1.05b.01. NCBI lineage: Eukaryota > Dinophyceae > Suessiales > Symbiodiniaceae > Breviolum > Breviolum minutum. The sequence goes on along the minus strand of DF243679.1, from coordinate 10,108 downwards.
ATTCTGAATGTTTCTACAATCTTTGGAAAATGGTATGGCGTCAGTGACTGGGGACCCACATGCTGGAACCAGCACGAACCAACTAACTACCTAACCAAGCATATTCCCAGCATGCCATCGGTGACTAATGGTTGCTAGCGTCATCACATTGTGAATCCTTGGGATGTTTTAGGATATCTTGAAATATTTGCATCCGGCAAAAGCTGAACATCTTATGATATTGCTTCCATGCAGAATCATCTCTTCTCACGTTCTCCAGGAAATTGCTTTTCGGAAAAGAACATGATGGAATATGGGGCCAGAGAGAAGTTCACTAATGAAAGGTGGTTGGTCTAGAAATTGGTTTCGCATATGTTGGTATCTTATGAAAACAACTTGTATTTTTTGTTGGGCACATCCAATGTCAGTCTATGAGGTACCATTTTCTAGGGATTTAATATGGCTACTATTTTCTAAGAAGGAAAAAAACATGTTCTAGGGCTTCGAGGGTTTGCACCCTAGAAATTGGCATGCCATAGGGCCATAACCCCAAGGGGGTAATTTAAAGGGGGATATGTTTTTCTGTTTTTTACCAAGGTTTCAAGGAAGACTCTGACCTTTAGATTTTCAGTTGAATGCGTTCCGATTCAAAAGTGCTTAGGTCGAAGACCTCATCCAACAGGTGGCCTTCCAGTAGACGTGAGATTGCTTCGAGCAGAATGTGTTGATGGAGACCATGTTGCATGACTTTCTGGAGGATTCGGTGTAGCATGGTCTCCAAACTTCAGAGTTGGACGATTCGCATTGTTCGTGACCAGGTGATCCGTTCTCGCAGAAACACTTGGTAGTGAGGAGAGGCAATTTCCAGTGACAAATATGATAAAACGGTGGTGCACTGCTCAATTAACATCCTCTGTCAAAAATTGGGGTGTTGCCATTTTGAAACCGTAATTTGCAATTTGTTACCAGGTTTGACTTTGAGGCCTTGTTTTGTTGACAGGTTTTGCACATGAAACATTCACCGGCGCAGTCCATGTTGCATGAGGTTTGAAATTTTGCTCGTCAATTACTTTGGAAAACTTTCTGCAAATCAAAACGTGGCATTTGGCTCTAGCCGAAACTGCGGGCTAAGTAGCAATGAGTTTTTAGTTTACATCCTTTGTGTTTTGAATCACAACTTAGGGTAATTATATGTAATTATATAGAAGTGGTTTGACATCGGTGATTCACTTGACGTTCCCGAGTTCAGACACCGCGTGGCCACATTTGGTTAACACATTCTGATGATTTGTTTCTATATGGTGAACAAAGAATTCAGAATTTTACAAAGGTGAGTGGTTCTGCGTTTTCAAGATTTCTGAAAGGTTTGTGCAGTCATAAGGCCGAATTGGCCAAAGTTTGCCCATGGCGCCACTTCCCACTGAACCATTTGGACTGCAGCAATCCATGCCATCCACAATTGGGCACAACGACCACATTCCCATGTGGTTTGTTTCGCATGTGATTCAAATCCTTACAATGCGCTTGTGATTGTCCCTAAAATACGTTGACAAATTTGCACGAAGAGATATGCAAGGAAATTTTTGAATCAAACACTTCAGTTGCTGCATCACTGGTTCCGATTCTCGAAGCCCATCGGAAAAAGGTGCAGATTTTGCCATGCTACTGAACATAGAGCACACATGCATGTGTCAAGCAGTGACCACTGTGAGACAACCATTCTCTCCACAGTTTCCAACCTTGCAAAACGTCAGATCAATGAAGAGTGTCTCCTTTGCAATGTTGAAAGCTGAGAAAGCTTGAGCTTAGCAGACACCTCAAACCTTGTGTTTGGAACAGCCTTAGTTGCTGATTCCGCTGTGTTACGGTTTCCAGAAATCCTGTCGCTACCAGGGATCATGTTGCCTGTTCCAGTTCCGAGCAAGAATGAGCAGAGCATTGAACAACTCTTGTCCTAGTTTNTCGCCAAAGTTCAGATCAATGAAGAGTGTCTCCTTCGCAATGTTGAAAGCTGAAAAAGCTGGACTTTGGCAGATGCCGCAAACCTTGTGTCAAGAGGATTCTTGGTTGCTGATTCTGCTGTGTTACGGCTTCCAGGAATCCTGTCGCTACCAGGAATCATGTTGCCCGTTCCAGTCCAGGGCAAGAATGAGCAGAGCATTGAACGAATCTTGCCATGCTGGAGGAATATAAGCACTTGCCCTAGTTCAATGTTTTGCCAGTGTTGCTAATTCGATGGGCATTCGGGCAGCAATCCAGTTTATATCGATCACAAGGGCCCAAATGCAGGTGTTAACCAGTGACCAGTTTGCATTGCAGAGGGTCAGATCAATGAAGCGTGTATCCTTCGCAACGTTGTGCAACGTTATTTGAAAGAGCGGGAGTTTTCCAGGCACCTCAAACCATGCTTCCACCAAGCCAATTGATGGCCATCAATGCAGTTAATGCAGTTGATTTAGACATGTCATGTTTTCTACCATCTTGTCCAATGTGGCAACAACTTGCAAAGAGGTGCAATGACACGGTTGTTTCACGACTTCCTAGTCAGATGAGTTCAGCAGTTGCATTGACCAAGTTCCTCTCTGACTGATGTGAAAGACTCATTCACCCAAGCAGTTTGCGAGAGAGCTTCCTGTTTTATTTGCCACTACTGACAGACTGAATTATTTCCCCAACTGAAGGTTTATTACGTTCATCTAGCAACCCTGCCCCTAAGCATATTGCTGGAAGAACAGGCACATGCCCGAGTTCAATGTCTTGCCCGAGCATCTGTGAAGCAATTCAGATCACTTCATCGCGAAGAAACGGCACAAATGCAGGTGCCAATCAGTGACCCTTGTGAGAAAACCGGTCTCTCCGCAGTGTTCATCATGGCCAAAGATCAGATCAATGAAGAGTTTCTCCTTTGCAGTGTTGAAAGCCGAGAAAGCTTGAGCTTGGCAGACACCTCAAACCTTGTGTTGGGAAGATTCTTTGATTGCTGATGCTGCTGTGTTAAGGCTTCCAGGAATCCTGTCGCTACCAGGAATCCTGTTGCCCGTTCCAGTTCAGAGCAGGAATGAGCAGAGCATTGAACAACTTTTGCTGTGCCGGAAGAATATAAGCACCTTCGCTAGTTCAATGTCTTGCCAGTCTTGCCAATTGATGTGGCGTTCATGCTGCAATCCAGTTCATATCGATCACCAGTACTGAAGGAAGGGCAGGCATGCAGGTGTCAGCCAGTGACCACTGTGCGAAAACCATTCTCTTCACAGTCTCCATCCTCGCCAAAGTTCAGATCAATGAAGAGTGTCTCCTTCGCAATGTTGAAAGCTGAAAAAGCAGGACTTTGGCAGACGACGCAAACCTTGTGTCAAGAGGATTCTTGGTTGCTGATTCTGCTGTGTTACGGCTTCCAGGAATCCTGTCGCTACCAGGAATCATGTTGCCCGTTCCAGTCCAGGGCAAGAATGAGCAGAGCATTGAACGAATCCTGCCATGCTGGAGGAATATAAGCACTTGCCCTAGTTCAATGTTTTGCCAGTGTTGCTAATTCGATGGGCATTCGGGCAGCAATCCAGTTTATATCGATCACAAGGGCCCAAATGCAGGTGTTAACCAGTGACCAGTTTGCATTGCAAAGGGCCAGATCAAAGCGTGTATCCTTCGCAACGTTATGCAACGTTAGCTGAAAGAGCGGGAGTTTTCCAGGCACCTCAAACCATGCTTCCACCAAGCCAATTGATGGCCATCAATGCAGTTAATGCAGTTGATTTAGACATGTCATGTTTTCTACCATCTTGTCCAATGTGGCAACAACTTGCAAAGAGGTGCAATGACACGGTTGTTTCACGACTTCCTAGTCAGATGAGTTCAGCAGTTGCATTGACCAAGTTCCTCTCTGACTGATGTGAAAGACTCATTCACCCAAGCAGTTTGCGAGAGAGCTTCCTATTTTATTTGCCTCTACTGACAGACTGAATTATTTCCCCAACTGAAGGTTTATCACGTTCATCTAGCAACCCTACCCCTAAGCATATTGCTGGAAGAACAGGCACATGCCCGAGTTCAATGTCTTGCCCGAGCATCTGTGAAGCAATTCAGATCACTTCAATCGCGAAGAAACGGCACAAATGCAGGTGCCAATCAGTGACCCTTGTGAGAAAACCGGTCTCTCCGCAATGTTCATCATGGCCAAAGATCAGATCAATGAAGAGTGTCTCCTTCGCAATGGTGAAAGCTGAGAAAGCTTGAGTTTGGCAGACACCTCAAACCTTGTGGCAAGAAGAGTCTTGGTTGCTGATGCTTCCGTGTGACGACCCATTTTGGTTGAGGTTCCGCTTTGTGGCAAGAATGAGCACATCATGCTGCTTTGGCATGATTTCACAACAGAAGTATGACATTGCCCAGAGTTTCAGATCTTAAGCTTCAGGTCTTCAAGAGGCATTTCTGCTACCAGCGGGTGAATGGGAGTTGCTGGACTCAAGTCGTTGGGGGTTGCATCTTCGTCACAAGCAGCGAATGATGATACATCCTGAATGAAATCAAAGAAGCCTGTCGCATGTGAGCGATACTTTAGTGACCAGGTGCGAGTGACCACTGTGAGGGAACCATGCTCTTCCCAGTTTCTATTACTTCCAAGGGTCAAATCAATGTTGAAAGCCCAGAAAGCTTGAGCTTGGCAGACATCCTCACACCTTGTTTTGGGAAGATTGTTTGGTTGCTTCTGCTGTCTGACGGCTTTCAGGAATCCCTGCGTTACCAGGAATCATGTTGCCTGTTGCAGTTCAGAGCAGGAATGAGCAGAGCATTGAACAAATCTTGCCGTGCCGAAAGAATACACGCACCTGTGCTAGTTAAGTGTCTTGCCAGTCTTGCCAATTGATGTGGCCTTCGTGCAGCAATCCAGTTCATATCGATCACCAGTACTGAAGAAAGGGCAGACATGCAGGTGTCAGCCAGTGACCACTGTGAGAGAACCATTCTCTTCCCAGTTTCCATTTTCGCAAAGGGTCAGATCAATGAAGAGTGTCTACGTTTGCAATGTTGAAAGCTGAGAAAGCTTGAGCTTGGCAGTCACCTCAGACCTTGTGTTTGGAAGACCTTTAGTTTCTGATGCTACTGTGTGACAGGCTTCCAGGAATCCTATTGCTACCAGCTACCAGGAATCACGTTGCTTTTTCCAGTTCGAGAATGAGCCGAGCATCGAACAACTCTTGCCATGCTGGGAGAACAAACACTTGCCCTAAATCAATGCCTCGCCAGTCTTGCCAATTGATGGGGCATTCGTGCAGCAATCCAGTTCACATCAATCACCAGTACCAAACATAGAGCACATGCACACGTGCAGGTGTCAGCTCCTTTGCAAAAAGTCAGATCAATGAAGAGTGTCTCCTCCGCAATGTGGAGAGCTGAAAAAGCTTGAGCTTGACAGACACCTCAGACCTTGTGTTGGGAAGAGCTTTAGTTGCTGATGCTGCTCTGTTAAAGCTTCCAAGAATCCTATCGTCACCAGGAATCACGTTGCCTGTTCCAGTTCCCAGCAAGAATGAGCAGGGGATTGAACAAATTTGGCCATGCTGGAAGATAGAGCATTTCTAGACCCTAGTTCAATGTCTTGCCAGTCTTGCCAATTGACGCGGCATTCATGCAGCAATCCAGCTCATATCCATCATCAGTACTGTTGAAAGGGCACACATGTAGAACCATTCTCTCCAGAGTTGCCATTTTCGCAAAGGGTCAGATCAATGAAGAGTGTGTCCTTCGCAATGTTGAAAGGTGACAAAGCCTGAGTTTGGCAGACACCTCAGACCTTGTGTTTGGAAGAGCTTTAGTTGCTGATGCTGCTGTGTGACGGCTTTCAGGAATCCCTGCGTTACCAGGAATCACGTTGCCTGTTCCAGTTCCGAGCAAGAATGTGCCAAGGATTGAACAAATCTTGCCATGCTGAAAGAACAAACATTTGCCCTAGTTCAATGTCTTTCCAAACGTGCCAATTGATGGGGCATTGGTTCAGCAATCCAGTTAATATATCAATTACCGTAATTGCCAGTACCAAACAGAGATCACACATGCAGGTGTCAAGCAGTGACCACTGTGAGAGAACCATTCTCTCCACTGGTTCCATTTTTGCAAAGGGTCAGATCAATGAAGAGTGTGTCCTTCACAATGTTGCAAGTTGACAAAGCCTGAGTTTGGCAGACACCTCAGACCTTGTGTCAAGAAGATTCTTTGGTTGCTGATGCCGTCTTCTGACGGCTTTCAGGAATCCCTGCGTTACCAGGAATCACGTTGCCTGTTCCAGTTCCGAGCAAGAATGTGCGAAGGATTGAACAAATCTTGCCATGCTGGAAGAGCAAACACTTGCCCTAGTTCAATGTCTTTCCAGTCTTGCCAATTGATGGGGCGTTCGTGCAGCAATGCAGTTCATATCAATCACCAGTGCTGAAGAAAGGGCAGACATGCAGGTGTCAGCCAGTGACCGCTGTGAGAGAACCAATCTCTTCACAGCTTTGTGCTTTAATCTTGCCAAAGATCAGATCAATGAAGGGGAGAAAGCTTGAGTCTGGCAGAAACCTCAGACCTTGTGTTGGGATGAGCCTTAGTTGCTGATGCAGCTGTGATAAGGCTTCCAGGAATCCTGTCGCTACCTGGAATCACGTTGGCGAACATTGAACTTTTGCCATGCTGACAGAACGGACACTAGGACATTCATGTAGGAGTCCAGTTCATGTCCATCACCAATACCGTTGAAAGGGCACACATGTAGAAACATTCTCTCCAGAGTTGCCATTTTTGCGAAGGGTCAGATCAATGAAGAGTGTGTCCTTTGCAATGTTGCAAGTTGATAAAGCCTGAGTTTGGCAGACACCTCAGACCTTGTGTCAAGAAGATTCTTTGGTTGCTGATGCCGTCTTCTGACGGCTTTCAGGAATCCCTGTCTTACCAGGAATCATGTTGCCTGTTCCAGTTCCGAGTAAGAATGTGCCAAGGATTGAGCAAATCTTGCCATGCTGGAAGAGCAAACACTTGCCCTAGTTCAATGTCTTTCCAGTCTTGCCAATTGATGGGGCGTTCGTGCAGCAATGCACTTCATAGCAATCACCAGTGCTGAAGAAAGGGCAGACATGCAGGTGTCAGCCAGTGACCACTGTGAGAGATCCATTCTCTTTCCAGTTTCCATTCTTGCAACGGGTCAGATCAATGAAGAGTGCCTCCTTCACAATGTTGAAAGCTGGGAAAGCTGAAGTGTGGCAGACACGTCAGACCTTGTGTTGGGAAGAGCCTTCGTTCCTAATCCAGCAGGGGCTTCCAAGAATCCTGTTGTTTCCAGGAATCTCACTGCCTCTTCCAATTCCGAGCAAGAATGAGCAGAGGATGTAACAAATTTTGCCATGCTGGAAGAACAAACATTTGCCCGAGGCACTAGTTAAATGTCGTTTGGCCAGTCTTGCCAATGGATGTGGCAATGGATGTGGCGTTCATACAGCAAGCCAGTACTTATCCATCACTAGTTCTGAAGAAAGGGCACACATGCAGGTGTCAGCCAGTGACCGCTGGAAGAGAACCATTCCCTTCATCACAGCATCCATTTCTGCAAAGGGTCAGATCAATGAACAGTTTGTCTTTTGTACTGCTGATATCTGAGAAAGCTTGAGCTTGGCAGACACCTGAGACCTTGTGCTGGGAAGAGTCTCGGTTGCCAATGCTGCTCTGTGAGGGCTTCCAGGACTCCTGTTGCTATCAGGAATCACGTTGCCTCTTCCGGGTCCCAGCAAGAATGAGCCGAGCATCAAACAACTTTTGCCCTACGCCGTAGTTCAGTGTCTCGCCCAGAGTTGGCAATTGATAGCAGATTTGTGCACCAATCCAGTTCATATCGATCACCAGTACTGAAAAAGGGCACGCCTGCGGGTGTCAGCCAGCGACCACTGTGAGAGAACCATTCTCTTTCCAGTTTCCATTCTCGCAAAGGGTCAGATCAATGAAGAGTGTCTCCTTCGCAATGTTGATATCTCAGAAAGCAGACACTGCAGACCTTGTGTCAAGAAGATTCTTTGGTTGCTGATGCCGTCTTCTGACGGCTTCCAGGAATCCAGGAATCACGTTGCCTGTTCCAGTTCCGGGCAAGAATGAGCCGAGGATCGAACAACTATTGCCATGCTGGAAGAGCAAACATTTGCGCTTGGCTCTAGTTCAATGTCTTGCCAGTGTTGCCAATTTATAGGACATTCGGGCAGCAATCCAGTTTTTTTCGATCACCAGTACCGAACAGAGAGCACACATGCATGTGTCAAGCAATGACCACTGTGAGAGAGCCATTCTCTCCACAATTTCCATTTTTGCAAAGGATCAGATCTGCTGTGAAGGGTGCCTCCTTGGCAATGTTAAAAGTTGACAAACCCTGCATTTGGGAGACACTTCAGACCTGTTGTGAGGAAGATTGTTTTGTTGCTGATGCTGCTGTGTTACGGCTTCCAGGAATCCTGTTGCTACCAGGAATCATGTTGCCGAGCATTGAAGTTTTGCAATGCTGGAAGAAAAGCATTTGCCCTAGTTCAATGTCTTGGCAAAGAAATTGTGAACCTATCCAGATCGCAACAATCCACAGTACTGAAGAAAGGGCAGGTATGCAGGTGTCAGCCAGGAACAATTGTCACATCTCTCCACAGTTTCCATTTTTGCAAACGGTCAGATCAAGGAACAGTTTCTCCTTGGCAATGTTGAAAACTGTGGAAAGCTGAGAAAGCTTGAGTTTGGCAGACACCTCAGACCTTGTGCTGGAAAGAGTCTTGGCTGCTGATGCTGTTGTGTTAATGCTTCCAGGAATCCTGTCGCTACCAGGAATCACGTTGCCGAGCATTGAACTTTTGCCATGCTAAAAGAATGGACTTTGGCCCTTAGGCCCTCGTTCAATGTCTTGCCCCTGTTGCTAATTGGTAGGACATTCGTGCAGCAATCGAGCTCATATCAACCACCAGTACTGAGGAAAGGACACACTTGTGGGTGTCAGCCAATGACAATTGTAAGAGAGCCATTCTCTCCACAGTTTCCATTTGTGCAAAGGGTCAGATCAAGGAAGAGTGTCTCGTTTGCAATGTTGAAAGCTGAGAAAGTTTGAGCTTGGCAGACACCTCAGACCTTGTGTTGGGAAGAGCCTTCGTTCCAAATCCACCAGGGGCTTCCAAGAATCCTGTCGTTACCAGGAATCACCTTGACTCTTCCAGTTCCGAGCAAGAATGAGCAGAGGATTGAACAAATCTTTCATGCTGGAAGAACAAACAGTCTTGCCAGCATTGCCAATTAATAGGACATTCGTGCAGCAATCCAGTTTCTTTCGATCACCAGTACCAACGAGAGAGCACACATGCATGTGTCAAGCAGTGACAATTGTAAGAGAACCATTCTCTCCCCCATTTCCATTCTCGCAAAGGGTCAGATCAATGAAGAGTCTCTCCTTTCCAATGTTGAAAGCTGAGAAAGCTTGAGCTTGGCAGACACCTCAGACCTTGTGTTGGGAAGAGCTTTAGTTGCTGATGCTGCTGTGTTCAGGCCTCCAGGAATCCTGTCACTACCAGGAATCACGTTGCCGAGCATTGACCTTTTGCCATGCTGGAAAAAGAAACAAATTCTTGCCAGCGTTGCTAGTTGATAGGACATTCGTGCAGCAATCGAGCTCGTATCGACCACCAGTACTGAACAACCATGCTCTCCACAGTTTTCATTTTTGCAATCGGTCAGATCAAGGAACAGTTTCTCCTTAGCAATGTTGAAAACTGTGGAAAGCTGAGAAAGCTTGAGTTTGGCAGACACCTCAGACCTTGCGTTGGGTAGATTGTTTAGTCGCTGATGCTGCTGCGTGACGGGCATCCCAGGAATCCTATTGCTACCAGCTACCTGGAATCACGTTGCCTTTTCCGGTTCGAGAAAGAGCCGAGCATCAAACCACTTTTGCCATGCTGGAAGAACAACAACTTGCCCTCGTTCAATATCTTGCCAGTCTTGCTAATTCAATGGGCATTCGTGCAGCAATCCAGTTCACATCAATCACCAGTACCAAACATAGAGCACACACGCAGGTGTCAAGCAGCGACCACTGTGAGAGAACCATTCTTCTCCAGTTTCCATCCTCGCCAAAGGGTCAGATCAA
>DF243678.1:0-37504 GCA_000507305.1 Breviolum minutum Mf 1.05b.01 | reverse complement strand
GTCATGATGGGCCTGAACTGAATATGCTTGGATCGATGGCATGGTATTCGTTCCCATGGCAAAAGCTTCTCCCAGGGCTGTTTACATCCTTGTTTGCGCAAGCAAGGGCCAAGATTCTCCCAGGGCTAGCCCAAGGCACTTTTCAAATGAAAGAATTTGATAGAACAACTATATAAATATATATACAGCTATTGTCGTGATGAATGGGAGATGAGGTCAAGTTGTCGAGCAGAGAGCCCGTTGCCATTCCGCACCTGGTGAGACATGAAAGGGGACCCTAGATAACTGGCAGTGTGGCGCGTAGCTGTCAACAATTTTCGCATGAGTGCAGTGAAGTGTTCTTATTTGCGCCAACCAATTATTCATCCGCGTCATCATGCCATCATGACTTAGAAACATTTCGACCTTTTTTAGTGGGCATTGGGACTGTTCCACTGGTTACAGTTGTGGATGCGCGAGGTTCGACACCATTGTCAGCTATTTCAACGGTGTAGAGTGCTGTAGTGCATCCTGACACGAGGCTTACGAAATTCAATCGCGTGATCCACAATGAAGCGACCAGAAGGGAGAGTTGAGATTTCTGTTGTGTTTGCAGTATGCCGTGCACCAGGAGACCTATCAGAACACGCATTTTGCTCCTTCACATCTCGATTGCAACGTTAAGGGGGCGGCCCTCTTTTCGCCCTTTGCCTCCCCGAACAAGAGTAGGTGGACGTTGCAGACGCTTAAAGCTGTGTTGTGGCATCAAGTGGGGTTTGGGGTGCCCATTACAGTGTTCACTCCCGTTTTCATCTGCAGTGTCTCATTAAGAAACTGCAAAATCAACATTGAAGGCGCTGACATTCAGCCGTCAACTTGGCAGTTGGTCAGTCGAAGTCATTAAGTTTATTTCATTTCACTTGACCTCTCCCAACTGACAAAATTAAGGGCTTATGAGGTCCAAAAAGAACTTCCAATTCAGCAAAAAAAATCTTGAATGTGGATAATTCACAATGCACAAACAGCTGCATTGTTTGTATGAGCATTGTCATTCTGTAAGGTTCGGATTGAAACAGCTCTGAACTTAAACGGATTCAGGGTATATGGCGTCGAACAAGTGTTCCCTGCCGACACGGAGCCACTTCATACATGCGATGAAACAAGCCCAATAGACACCTTCCCGGCGTTGTTGTTGTGGTTGCATCCTGCAAGGACAATATATTCAACATATTGATGGGTTTTGGAACCCTCAAGCAGAAGGTCTGAACTCTAATGGCTCGTTGAATATTGGGGTTGACCAGATTTAGCGCCTGTCTGCTATGAAGACTGGGGTTGACACAAGCCAAGCTAGAAGAATCCACAAGTTGCACACCAAGTTGCTATGGGACCAACTTGACATTTGCAATGTTGACTCGTGGGTTGCAACGACCTGGATGCATTGGTATTGAGCTGTCCAGGCCGAGCTCAGAGAGTGATGCTATGCGATGCCTTCAACCTGCAGTTTTCTGCATATTCGAAGCTGACGCAGGCCAAGTGCGAAGTCTAACAAGTCCAAGATTTCAGGTATCTCGGAAGCAGGATTTGACTTGAGCAGATTGTGCATGCAGCCGCTCTCGAAACTCCCCAATCTCAAATCGGCATAGTTCTCAAAAACAAAGCGTATAATCTCACGCAGTACGCATTCAAGGACTCAAACTTGTTTCCATAGCACCGTTTTATGTTGAGCATCTCACATAGCTCGCACTTCATTTGCTTGTTTGCAAATGAGTTCGGATTTGGTTCAAGCATGACAAGGTCTTTCAAAAGAAACATGTGAAGAGCAGGAAGTGGAGATGGACATCATATGGAATGAAGAGACTTTCATGGAGGCTCGGCGGCCGCCACACACAGCGACCAGCTCCGAAGCCATTTATCTCAGCCCGTGTCAGCTTGCAACCAACAGAGGCTGTTCAATCTCGACGCTTCAGAAAAACTTGTGTGAAACCGCCGACAATTCTTCCATTTAATAAGTTGCACTGCGTTTTGAATTTGGATGAATTTGGTCCAAGTACGACAAGATCATTCAAGNGATATTGGGAGTCCTGGAGTCGCATCAAGAATTCGTGTAACACAAGCTACAGCTACAGCTTTACTAAGTTGCCGACATGCTACTTGTGGCTTCAAGATTGCTGAGCCGACTGTCGACCAAGAAATCCAACAGCACCTTTGAGGAGCGTTTGGAATTTGCCACCACAAGAGTTACAAGAGTGCCAGGGCCTTCAGGTGCAACTTGCGCTGTTGTTGTTTGCCTGCAATTAATGCACATTTTTTCACTTAATTTCACTTGGCTGCGACTGGGAGTGAAGGATGAGAGCGTGTAGGCTTCGTTCCCTGCGAGGAGTTGTTGTTGTGAGTCATGAGTCGGAGCATTAGTCTAAGACCTTAGGACTGGCAAAACTTAATCGTGCAGTCACGCGAGGGTCACAGGCCTCTAGGTGTTGTCCCTCCATTGACGTGGTTTCTTTGCTCGCAATGCCCCAGCTTGCCGGAAATCCTCTTGATTGGTTTCTTTTGCAGTTTACGGCGAGATGGCTTGTGGGGTGTGGAATCTTCTTTTTGCAAAGCCAGGAAGCGCAGCTGCATCGCCTAGAGATTGTTGAGACCCGTTTTTCACATTTCCAAAGAGGTTTCCTTCGAGTGTGCTATGCTCCTGATCGCAGGTGGGTTCTGTTCCCTCTTCAGTCACCGTCCATCCAACGGAACTGCTCGGCAGATTATTCGAAGACGAGTTTTGCAGTGACGAAATCTTTCTAGGCTTGCATTAATTTGGCAAGCTTCACGTCAATTCAAACGTATATTAGAATATATCAGTAATATTGTATACTTATTTCTTCGGTACTTCCAAATCTGTCAGGAACCTTTAATATAGATCGCAGGATGTTCATGTCCTAGACTTGGTGCTCTGCAAGATGAGGGCAAGTCTGCTGTTTCGAGATCTAGCCGTGCAGACACTTTCAGCATCACTTGCGGGCAGGTGAGAAGGATCATGATGCTTCCCAAATTGTTTTTTCTGACATTTTGTTCAGGTTCTTGAAAGGGCCTGATTTTTTTGATGGACTTCTGAGTCCCGACCTTGCATGGTGTGGTTCCTTGGTTTTACTTGAGTTCAAAAGAGAAGACTCATGCCCCAAATCGTTACTGCCAACTTCATTGCCCATGACCCGCTGGCCTTTGAAATTGTACTTGCATTTCCTTGACGAAAACTTCCAATGTAAGACTTTATAAGGGACATTAAGGCACTTAATGTATCTTGATGTATCTTAATGTTAGATGGCCCTGTGAAAGTCTAAAGGGCAGGCGGGAAAGATTTTGCTCTCTCCCTACCTTGCCAAGGTAAAATGACTCAGAATCCATCCCCCGATGTTGTCAGACCAAGCATGTACACCAAGAAAAGCCGGCCACTTCGCCACCGTTTTGTGAGATGTTGGTGGTGATGGGAGTGAAGGCTTGAATACACAGAATACAAGCACCAGTATAAGCCAGCATACAATTCATATCGTTTCCATTCATTTCCCCTCCTTCCATGCTTAAACTGAGGGCATTCCAGCAAGGCTTGTCGGTCTTTCCATCAACGAGCATTCGATGCAGCCACAGCTCCTTCTTGGTACGCTGACCTTCTTGGTATATGACGATGAGGAAGTCTCAAAGCAGTGCTCGCCTTGAAAGGGGCTGTCAAATTCCGTACTTTCCTTTGCTTGCATCGCATCAGAGGATTTAGACCACCCAAAAGCATGGAGACATCATGAAAGTGAAGCAAATGTTCAAACAGAAGATGTTCTTCAGGCAACCGGCAACCCACTGGATGCATTCCATGACAGCGCACACCCAGGGTATTCTGTGGAAAATGATTGAACCTAGAAGTCGGGGTTGGCTTTGCTGTTCCCTCACCTGGAAACCCAAAATCCCATTATTTTTGGTCGTTATGGCTAAATCGCGTTAAGGACAGTTTTTTGGGGTCATTGATCAAAAAAAGCCTGCAAGGGATAGAAAAAATGGTCAAACCTAATCAAAGCTGCACTTTCAGGATGACCCAAAAAATCAGTCGTATATGGCCATATACGGGCAAATACGGCCATATATGGCCTTGGTTCCGAAGCCAAAGTCATAGCAAAGCCATAGTTTTTCAACGCAGAAAAAACATGCATGCATGGCCACATTTGCCTGTACAAAATGCATCGCCGTAATGACCAATAAAAATAGTCGAAACCGTATGACCAAAAAAACATGGGTTTTTGGTGTCCCAGGCAAGCAGATGCTCTCAAATTTCGTCAGCTCAAAACAGCGGAAACGTCTATCCCTTCGAAAGCGATTTGCCTCGCAACGTTGCCTGCTACGACTGCAGCCTGCGATTTTTTTCCTCGCTCCTCAGAGCCATCTTTCAACGACTGGCAGTGACCCGTGTTCAGGCACAAGCTCACGCCAATATTGGACATGTTTTTCATGCGGAAGATGAGCCTTGACCCGAAACCAGATGCAATCAATGGACCTCAATGCAAGATTTGACGGACATAGCCATGGCTCTGTTGTGTCAATACCCGCAGTGCAACTTTTCCCGTCCAATGAGACTCCAGTTTTTGTGGAAAGATGGTAGAGAAATATTATTGGTGCTGAAGGCATCCTTTCGAATCAGGCTAGTAATGGTTTGGAATCATTTGGAATCCACTTGCAATGAGAGCGCTTCGAATTTGCAAAAGCTAGAACAGGGAGCCCGTTTGGGATGGCTGTGCAGATACAAAAGGGAGCGAACGAAGACCAGACGCTCAAGTCGCTGGAGTTTGTGTCGCAAAGCTTGTATATGCTTGAAAGAACCCCTGAGGGAAATCAAGCGGCTCTTGGTGAAGCGGGCAACCGTGCGTGACAGCACTTGTGTGAGACACTCATGCATGTGCAAGGAGCCTTAAGACTCAGCATTTGAAGTATCTGCGAAAATGTGCAGACCAGTTTCACATGGTCCAAGATATCGGGCTCATCTCTGCAAGATGCCGGAATGCAGCAGACTGAACGCATGATGTTGTCTTTGAGACCAGTGGTCTCCAAGCATATCGAGACAGTGAGTCATCAACACCAGACTGGCAGCTTTCAATTTGCGCGTTGCCGCTCTGCATTTCCAGATGACCGATTGCTCGCTGGAAGATCTGGAAGTGAAGTCAAGATGAGCTCGCACAAAAACTCTATAGGCCTTCCAATAATTTGATGAATGTATGCTGCTAGAGGGTGCGTTGTGTAAGGCTTTCAACTTGCAAACAGCAGACACTTCATGATAGGTAGGCAGTTTGTGATATTTTGCCAGTCAAGTTTTGAACCCAAGCGAAGCCGACTTTGCAATTGGAGGCATTGTCTTCACTTTCTGAACTACTTGAAACATCCTGAAACTATGACACTGTAAGGGACCTAAATCAGGGCAGGATGAGGTGGCAATTGGTGACAAGGTGACAGGCAAGTTGGATGTTGCAGAATTCAGAACCAGAAACCGCAGAAACCTCTGCAGAATGCGCCTGCAAAAGAGCCAAGCAAGCGACGACGCAGGTGTTGCCGAAAGCTTCGTCTGTAATCAAGCAAGAAAGATCTGAATGCTCAGATGACAGCTCCTGTGACTGATGTCACTTTCCACCAGCTTTCCTTGTCCATCAGTCAGAAGTCTGAGTTTTCCAAAACCTAGCCATGGTTGCTCATTCCTAACCAGCTGGAGCATGGACAAGATTCCAGCTGTCCACCTGTTCTTTCTGATACATAGCCCTATTGGTCTGGAAAGCATAATGTGCAAGGGACTTTCAAGGCAAAGAGTCTTCATGAACCAACTACTTGGACATCGTACCCTTGTGACATTGAGATCATCTCCAAGACAAGATGATCAGAACCTGAACTTGGGAAGCTCTTGCGTTGGGCATGCAGAGACGGCTCTAGTTTCCTCAACTTGCATGTTAACAGCACAGTCTTTTCAGCAAGTGACTTGGCGGCCTTTGAAGCATGGATTTGTTTAATTTCGCTTGATTTATGGTATTTATGAGCAAACTGGCACGAACGCAATTTTTTCTGCTCACTGACTAGCATCAATCCGATACTGATATCATTCATGTGGCTTCATTTGGCATGCGATCATTTGAAGAACATATGAAGTAAAGTACAGATGATCAAGTGTCACTTGTATTTGATATTAAGGTCAGAAAGTGAAACGAAGCTGCCTCACTGTGGGAGCAACTTCACAAGATCTTGGCTGCCTTGTGAAGTGAGTGCCTCAGCTGGTTGATGAGTTAGATTTGGAAGAGCTGGCGTTGAACATGAAAGTCTCTATACGCAAACACAAACACGGAGTGAGTTTTGTTGCTCAAAGTAAACTAATACTGTATCTGTACTGGAAAATACTTCTACTTTCATGCTTTTGGGCAGATGTGCCTTTCTGAGGTTTTGTGCTACATGATGCTCAAACTCGGTGGCCCATGGCACAAGTCTCAGCAGCTTACACAGCTTCAACCTGCTCACGCAGCTTGCGCCTTTCTTTGAGATCAACAGCACAGTCTTTTGAGCAAGTGACTTGGCGGCCTGTGAAGAAGCATCGACTACTTGGATCTTGCTTGGTTTACCAGTAGTACCCGGACAAGCCGGGGGCGGAAGTTTCCACTCTATAAAAAAACATAAACCTATAAGAACACTTAAGCCTATAGAACAAAATCATCCACCTGCCCTCTCACTGACATGTTTGCTGCTTTGGAGTCGTCAACGGATGTGTTGGATTGCGATTCCACTGACGCCTTCCAAGTACTCAGTGAAATGTGTACTTTCATTAGATCTTCATTGTGCATTTTATACTGCGACCCTAACAAATGAAATCAGTGTTGCTGCTAGATATACTTCTTGGTGAAACCAATTTTTCCTAGTATAATGCTCAGTGGAGGCAGACAAGATGCGCATATGTTACCTGTGAAATGAATTGTATGTCAAACGGTTCCTAGATCTTACATGTTATGCTGCTAGCACAAAAATGAAATCGGCGTTGCCACCAGATACTTCTTGTGGAAAAGAACTTCTTTGTATGATGTGCAGTGGAGCCAAACAGCATGATAGGTCATTTACAATGCGCGGGGCGAGAGGAATCACCCTGCAACCTCACCAAATAGTGCGCCTGCCACGCAAAAGGAATGTCATGATTGATCCGCATCACATATGAAACGTCAGTTACAATGCGCGGAGCGACAGGCATCACCCTGCAACCTCACCAAATACTGCGCCTGCCACGCAAAATGAATCACAGTATTGTTACTGCTCACATACTTGGAGACACCGCTGTTGTTACACTACTTGCAAATGACTTGCGGCATTTAGGATAGATACAATCTTCTTAAAACTAACTTAAGGTACTTACGATGCGAATGTCCAAATCAGTAGTATAAATAGTTTGTAAGTTACTTATAAGTTTTGTAAGTGCGTTTTGTTTTTTTTGCCAATGCTCAAACTAACAATTTTTAAATGGTGCGGCAAGCGCCAAGAATCTAAGTCCATGCATATTTGCGGCCCAATGGGCCGCAGTACACTAGCTGATCCCAGAAAGAGCAAGCACATACCAACGAACAAAAAGAATTCTTCTGTGCTTGCGGCCCAAGGGGCCGCCATCAAAACTACTTGCAACCCCTGGGCAGCTGGAGCCTTTTTTCACGCGTCAGTGCAAGCAGAGGATGGTTTGTTCATTTATGTAGAACCACCAAGCAAGGGCACGGCCGCAGTCAGAGGTTGGCACAAGTTTCTTTCGCCCACTCTTCATCCAATGGCTGTGAAATTCTTCTTTCATCTGCAGCACCAGCTCCTCTACGAAAATGTAGAAAACGTTTTTACTGTGACAAACAGCTTCAACAACTCCAGGATGGGGGCCCAAGAGAACATCCTTGGCGGTGATGGTTTGACCAGCCACTTGCATCTTTTTGCTAACCTTGACATGTGGGTCCTGAAGGCTTGTTGCCAACATGACGAGGTCTGCGCGGTGGTGATCCAGTTGTACCGCCACAGGCTTCTTGCCGGAATGCTTGTCTGTATTGTCTGACACGGGGAAACAAAGTTGTGGAGAGTCTGCGGCATTTTCTGATCGAATGCCCCTTGTATGAGTTTGATCGATATGGTTCTGGTGCACGCAAATGCTGGAAGCATGGTATATTAGTTGCCCACTTGCATCCGTCAATTTGGGATGATGAACACCAAAAAATCATTCGTGGAGCTTTGATCCGCATGCTGACTAAAAGATTGAAGTTTCAACGTGCTATGGGAGATTCAGCCTCCGAGGTGGCACTCCGTTTGTGGTAGGTGCACAGGGTTCACTGAGCTTTCTAAAAACGATGATGTTTCTTTTCCCGATTGCTGTTGTTTGTACCGTTTTTTTTTTCGTCGGGAGCTCAGTTGATGCCTCAATTCTACAGGGGGTGGCCCGAAGTGGTCACTTACTGCAGCGTTGCGGTTGTATCATAGATGGTGGATTTTTCCGCCTGATGCTTGAAGGCCAAGAGAACAAAAAAATGTCATCCTTCCAGGTTTTGCCAATCAAGGTGTCTGCAAATTGATGCTTGCTAAGGCTTTCCAAATGGTGTGCAAAAATCTGACGCAAACACAAAAGAGAGTAGGCACCATGCAAGTTGCGAGCACCACGTGCCCACGGATCGTAACGATGGAGGCCAATATGACTTTTGTACATTTTGTGTTTCTTTTCTCCTGGATTGCAAGAGAGATAAAGCTGGAAGCGTTCCATCTGCTGAGCTAAATGGAAACGAGTGTGATGCTTGGGTTTCATGTGAGAGTCGCCCCAAGCTGTTTTGCACAACTTCTGATGCTTTTGCTGAAGGCTTTGCAGCTTCTCTGTTGCAATCTGCGTCGAATGAGACAACTGACGTAGTTCCATCGTAATGCGCCTCAAGGCACGCAAGCTTTCCATCTTGTCCTTGTGGTCATTACCAGTGCCGAAGCATCGCTCGAGAAAGTAGTGATAGAGCGGTAGGAAGGCTTGCAGATTGGCTGCTGAGCCTTTGTATGATGCTCCAACAAAATTTGATTCATGACCGATGGTTTTCCTGTAGCTGGGTGAGCAAGGAGGAGAAGTCTTCCAATCCAAGGACAGGAACTCTGCCAGGTCACCAACGCCATGTTCCTGATCCAGCCAATATAGGCAATTGACTTCCCAACTGCACACACCGTTGCTCCAGTAGATATGGAGCACATCCAGCAGGAAGGAGGATGGGGGCATTTCTTCCCTGAGGGATAAATCGGCCAAAAGACTGTGCTCATTGACGTTGATACCTGCGCATTGCTCTTTCTTTTTGAAAGCAGCTTTGGTGAGGGCTGCTTTTTGCCTGAAAAGTTGGTCTACAACAAGAAACAAATCCGGTTTGCAGCTCGAACTTCTCGAGCTCGTGGCTCCCAACATCTTGAAAATAATTGTTGTACTCTTCAAGACTGGTGCCGCGCTTCAAGCAATTCCTGCAAAACATGCAACACCGTATGGCAGCGCTTCCCTTCAAGTCCAAGCATCCTCTGATGCTGTCAAGGTCTGAAATCATGTATCTGAGTTGAAGGCGAAGCAATGTTGGTCCGGTGGACAACTCAACAACAAAGCCTTCTGAAAGGTTCTGTCGCACAACTGATTGTATAATGAGTTTCGCAGCACCTGCAAAGCCACCAGCAATTTCACCATAGTATCGATGCTGCAGAAGTGCCAAGGGATGCCAAACAGTGTCCGACCATAAAAAGCCTGCTTGTTGCAGGCAGAAATACCATAAACTAACCTTTTTCCTGGAGTCAGGTTGAAGAATGTTTCCACCAGAAGCTTCATCATTGTATAGTACCATGTCGAACAAACAGCCTGGCTCTTCCCTCAGGCGCTGCCGAACCACTTCAGCAAAATTGGGGCATTTTCTGAAAACTGCTTGCAGTGTCTTCTTAATATCCGCCGTGTAAATCCTGAGTGGGTTGTCATCCAGAGTAGGCAGGTCCAGCGGAACGAAGACTTCCGGAATTTCTTCTTTACAGACTTCATTGAATACACGGTTAGTCACTGTTTTATCCCCATGGCCCAAAGCTTTTGCTGCTGCATTGAAAATCTTGCAGCGGCTTTCATCAGAGACGCTGTGCAGGCCCTGAGTGTTTTGAATAGTGTCACGCACTGCATCGCTTGCCGTGCGTTTGCGTTTCATTGGCCTGATGCTATATGCAGGCCACACAGAGCCGAAAGGCCACTATATGCAACGCTATATATATGTTTGAAAGGCAACAACAAAAGTAGCGGCCCAAGGGGCCGCTACATGCATGGTAACGCTCACAAAGACCCGAACAGAAAGGTGCAATCAAACTAACATGCGGCCCAAAGGGCCGCAAACCGTCAGCTCCAAAAATTGGCGTTGCAATGACACTTGAAGCAGCCACCCTATATGTTGTTTCGCTCGGGCATGATAGTTCTTTTCCGGGTTCCTCCCGGGCAGTCAAATTTCGTTGCTACTGCCATCAACCATTTCAGGATGAAAGCCACTGCAACGCCCCAACAAGATTGCGCCGCATCGGCAAGGTATATTCTGATATATACCAAGATGGGCCTAAGTAAAACTCAGTCAAAAGATGCCTCACTTCGCTTGTTTCAAAGCTTTCTTGACCTCTTTCACACAGGTGGCCAAGGCTTGGATGGCATTCCGCACTTCCTTCTCAGCGGTGAAAGGCAACTCAGCAAGGTCAGCTGCTGGGTTCTTGGTGTAGGTGTTCAACACAGCCGCTGTTTGCTTCTTCCATCCAGTAATTTTGTCCAACTGCTCTGTGAGGTCAGCCAGCAGGGCTTGGTCCAAGTTCTTGTCCTTGGTCTGCTCCAAAAGGTCTGAGGCCGGCTTCCATGCAGCAGCCAAGGTCTTTTTGTTGGCAGCCCTGGCATTTTTCTTCCGTTCTGCTTCCGCCTGCTTGGCGGCCTTGGTTTCCTGCTGCATAGCTTTCCTGGCCTCCCTCTTGAGTTTGGCTTCCAACTGCTTTGCAGTCAAAGTCTTGCCATCATCGCCTTCGCCTGACAGAGTTGAAAATGCTCCATGACCAAACACAAAAACGACAGAAAGAAAGAAAGAACACACATAAAGTAGACAACATATATTTTTGACAATGGGCCTCTCCCTCCACTTTTGATGGGCGCTTCACCGTCGGACTCAGACAGCAAGTCCACGAGTTCTTCCTTCCCCTTGCTCGAGGCAGGCTGCTCAGCGTTCTCCTTCTCCTCTTCTGCCGGGGCCTTCCTTTTTCGCGCAGCCCGCTCGGCTTCGAGCAAGCTTTCTTCCACCTGCCTGGAAATTTCTGCTTCGCTGATGGCTGTTTCAGCCAACAGGTATGTCCACTGGTTCAAACCAGCATTCCATTCACAGGGCTTCCTGTCCTCAAACTTATCATCCAAGACGTAGCCCTGCTTCTCGTACCAGCTTCGAGGTTTGTAAACTCCGCCCACAGACACAGTCTTCTCAGAGCGCTTCTGGGTCATCAAGGTTGTCTTCAGAACATCTCTGACACGGAAGTAGCAAAAGCTGCCTTTCTGATGCCGGCGGAGCATGGTATACAAGGCGTTACAAGCCAGGCACCAGCAATCCTTGGGTCCTCTGACCACCACTGACTTTACAGAACTGTCCAAGCCGCACCGCGAGCACTTGATGTGCATTTCATCCAGCTTGGGTGAATTTGGCGACTCTGGACTGCCATCCTGCAAAGTCTTCTGTGGTGACTGCTCTTGTGCGGGGGGCACAGTTTCATCCTGAAAAACCTCAACTGGCTGGGCCAGCTGTGAAGGCGGCGCAGTTTCAGCCTGAGAAACCGCAACTGGCTGTGCCAGCTGTGAAGGTGGCACCTCGAGCGTCTCTTCTTCTTGCTGCATCCTTGAAACTTGCAAGGAACAAGAGCGGAACAGAACAGACCACAAGGCGTGGAAGGCTTGGGATAGGACAGGCTATATATGGATGCATTGGAGCTTCTGTGAAACTTGTATTGTTGCGGCACTAAAGAACCGCACAGACCCAAACATAAAAATGCGGCCCAAAGGGCCGCAAGTGAAACAAGATTCACAAACCAACACCTTCCAAAACTTGAAAAAGCGGCCCAAAATGCCGCCTGCAAAAAATCCAAAAATGAAACAAGATTCACAAACCAACACCTTCCAAAACTTACAAAAGCGGCCCAAAGTGCCGCTGGCAAAAAATCCAAAAGTCTTAAGAGCAGCATCAAATTTGGGGGCCTTCCCGAAAATAAACAGAACAAATTCCAAAAGTGAAACAGGATTCACATAAGTACCCTTTGAAGCCCTTCATCAAAAACCAACACATATATAATTCAAAATGAGAACAACTTCCAGGGTGCCCCAAAACGAAACAACACAACCTGTTTTAAGCAAAATAAAACTATAAGCGACCCAAAGAGCCACCAAGCATCTTGAACAAACATGCTGGTAGGAAAAAACAATGTAAGCACACATTTTCTTGTATGATACAGCAAGCATAGGTATAGAAATGTATGTTTCCATTTTTTTTCAGCTTATACATTTCTATACGGTATATTTCCCAAAAAAAATGGAAATATACATTTCTATACGTGTATATTTTGATTTTTTTTGGGAATATACCGTATAGAAATGTATATTTCCATTTTTTCAACTTATACATTTCTATACATCCTACATACATCCTGCATACATATGACATTCCAAACGCAACAAGTCAGAGAACCCTGTAACTTTTTGTGAAGTTTCAAACAACCTCGAAGCAATGAAGTATCATACCGTGCTTTTTTGACCCTTCTTTTCACCCATCAGCCCTTGCGTCCAGTCTTCCATGGGCCCCAATCTCCTCCTCTTCGACCTCCTCTTCAATGAAGTCATTGTACTCATCGGCATTTGTTTGGTCAGTATGACCCTGCTGCCACCAGCTCTGCCCGTGCTCAGCATTGCTTCCATCATGCTCACAATCACTGTCATAGATAACGTCAGAGTAGTTCCAACCACCGTGCCCTAAGCAATGCCAACCATCATTGCCATAGTCAGTCCAACCACCATTATCATAGTCAGTCCAACCATCATTGGCGTAGTCAAACCAATCATCATTGCCATCCTCAGTCCAACCATCACGATTGGCAGCATAGTCAGTCCAACCATCATTGGAGTAGTCATAGTCAGTTGAACCATTGTTGCCATAGTCTGTCCAACCATTGTTGCCATAGTCAATCCAACCATCATTGGAGTAGTCATAGTCAGTTGGCCATCATCACCATTGGTGTCATTCCCTGCGTGGCCATTACCACTACTACCATGGTCAGTCGACCCATTGCCAGAATCGACCCAACCAGAGTGGCTGGAGCCAGTGCCAGCTTCATTCAGTGAATGACCTTGTTGCCCAGATCCTTCACGTTTTGGCCATACCCCAGAAGAAAGATTCTGAAACCAGCAGAAACCAACTTGTTTCTATCAAATTCAACATATAAAACAAAAGTGCCAAGAGCTGAGTCCCTTATTTTTTCAAAAAAAAGGTGGACTCAGCTCCCTTGGTTTTTCAGGTGTTGTTTCAAATATACTAACAGCATCTAACAGGGTCATATGCCAAAAGGTTTTGAAAAATGATAAACAACGAGCCATCAATCAAGAAACATTCTGCCCGCCCCTCTTCCTTTTCGTGCCACGCTTGCCACACCATACTTTCTTCGTGACATCCCGGGGGCCGTGGAGGAAAAGGAGGTGGCGTTGGCGCCAAACTCACAGGGTTGGAGCCATTTGGTGATGCTCCATCTGGTGGTGCTGGCATCCCAGCAATGGGTGCAGCAGAAGCTGCAGGCATTGGCTGTGCAGGAGGCATAGGCGGAAATGGAGCAGCCCAAAGGCGCCGAAGCTTTGGAAGTAGCTCCAGCCCCAACCATCTGTGGTGACTCCTCCACCACTATATCTGAATTGCTCGTGGGCAAAGTATCCTGGCTGGAGGAGCATCGGGACGTTTTGGCATAGCTTTCACAGGCACCGGCTTTGCCTGAGAACGGAAACCAGGCGGGCGGAAAGTCTGTTGAAGCGGCTTGACCGCTGCAGCTAGCACTCGAAGAAGAAGCGGCGGCCCCGCCGCTGGCCACATTTCCGCTGTTCATGGCCCTAAGCAATTGCGGTCCGGAGGACCGCGACAATTTACTATATTATATATACATCAATGCCAAGCCTCCTGCCACAAAAAAACAAAAAGAACCAAATAAACAGCAATGCTATTTTTTCACAAGACAAGTCTCCCACTGGCTGGAGCGAGCGCGACATCCATATAAGACCCGTAGCTATGTTTCGGAGTGGCCACAGATGCTTTCCTCAAGCAATGTTCACAACTGATACTTGCAGACACAAACTGAAATCATCTCTCTAATATATTGACTCATCTTTCATTATATAATTAAGTTTTGCTGCAGTGGCCAAGACTTGTTTGCATTCCAACACGACAGCATTAAAATATCGATTTTCCAAGATTCTCTGGCTCGAAGGTTTCTGCCTTCATGCGGCGCAGCTCTTCATTAGTCAAAGGCTTCTTCTCCTCCTCTTTAGTCTCCGGCTCCGCCTCAGGTTCCTGCTGCTGGTATTGCCTGAGCAAGGGCAAGAAGAAATCATCTATACACCAAACTGATTCAAAGAAAAAAGGTCTAACACATGCAGCAAAACTTGAGAAAAGTTTACTTGTATATGTCAGAATGCAACCATTGCAAGCGTTCTGCGAACACTTCGTCGTCGGCAGGAGAGGTTGGTGATGGTTCGTCGCCATCTCCACCCGTGTCCGCCATCAGCAGCTAGTTGCGATTCTGGGACACTTGTAGGTTTGTCAAAACCTTTTACTATATGTGCCCCTGTCCAAATAAATGGCAAAAACCAGCAGGAACATGTTCCAAACATTGTTGCTAAAAAACATTTGGAAGTGAAACTGACACAAAAAGGGGCTGCAGATCCGACAAACACTCTAGATCCGTATAATACAATCGCTTATCAGAAACATAAAAGAAACAACCCAAGGCGGCCCAAGGGGCCGCCAGCGATGCATGCCGTGGTGAAACTCACTGAGCACATGTTTTAGGTCACTATTTGTGCTCACCAAAGGCCCGCAAGTTGCACACAAATAAGAAAACCCAGAAACCATTTTTTTGCTGCGCAAGCCATACTCCTTGACGTTTTCTTACGCCGTGCCGTCATACCCTCGCTGCCACCAGCACGAATTTGTGCAGCCCTTGACATGTCTGCACTTGCTGCAGCCATCGGGCCGCAAGCGGAGACGAGTTGACATTGGTGGGACCGGGCCCTTGGTGCCAGAACTTGCGACCTGCTTTGAAGTGGCCGGGCGCTTCATCACTGGACCGCTGCTCACCGCTCCAGCCGCGGGTCGCTTCTTGCTTGCAGCTTTGCCAGCAGCTGCAGGCTTTTTCATTTGTGCCACTTTAGGCTGCGGAGAAATTTCTTTTGGTTTAGTTTACTCTTTTTGCTCGGCATCCTTTTCTTCTTTCTTGCCAGTGGCCCTGGCTTCCAATGCTTGCTCCAACTTCGCATTGCTCTCTAAGGCATTTTTGCTCGCAATTGCTGGCTTTGCCTCGGCACAGTCCTTAATTGCCAAAGCAGCCTTTTTTGGGGATGGCTGAGTGGAAGCCATCACAGGAATGACCGTCACTGCCTTCTTTGCAGATGGCAGAACATTTGGAGCAGCAACCCCGCTGGGAATCGGTTCTGGCACTTGAGGTGCAGGAGGTGCTGGTAAAGCCGCTTCGCCTGCAAGAATCTGAAGCTGGCCCTCTGTGGCAGGAGGTGCTGGTAAAGCCGCTGGGCCTGCAAGAATCTGAAGCTGGCTCTGTGTGGGCCGACTCGGTAAGGAGGGGTTGGCATGCTGCTCAGCACGTCAAATATATTTTACCTGCTTTTTCATGCCTTCTAAAAAAGTTTGTCGCGGCCCAAAGGGCCGCCAGATCAGACCATCCTCTCTTCACCCCAGACAGTCCTGGCATGAAGCCGCTCCACGCAGACATATTAGCCATCCACATGTTCTGTAGCATTTGCCAAGGTTGAAGCAAATTGTTCGCCATAGGTTGCATTCCAGCCTTTGAAAGCGGAATGTTCAGGCCTCTGTTTGTAGATCGAAGTGGAATCATTCTTTTGAGTTGCTGAAGCAGCTCAGTCGTGATACCTTCTGGAAGCCGAGCTGGTGGTCGAACCCCTGGACCATATGCAGCATCAAGCCTTTCCGGCTCCAAACCTCGTGGGTCGGCCGGCAACTGCTTCAGAAATTCAAACTTGCTTCCTTCCTCTTCACTTTTGGCCTTCAAGCACTGCTTCACCAAGTCTTTGACAGTGATGTAGCTTGATCGTAAACTAACTGCATCGCCAAATCTTTCTTGTTCTGGCAGTAAGAGCACAGTAGCACACATGGCATACGTCTCCTCACTTGGCGCCTTCAAGCCTAAACGAAAGCAACGCTCTGTCACAATGTTCGTGCGGTAGGGCAAGCTTGTGGCTTTGTTGTCAAGCACAATCTTCCACTCTGCTTCTGTCAGATAAACTGGAAACCAACAGAAGTCCTGCAAGGGAGTGCGGCCAGCCAACGGCTTGCTTCCCCTCCCCTCTTCCACCTTACTTTGAACAACGCCCACCAGAGTATGGCGGTGAGATTCCTTCCAGTGTGGCTCCTGCTGGATGAGCGCGAGCAAAGCCGCGCCCTCTGCAAATTCTAGAGACCCCGCATCTCTAATTTGCTGGGCTAAGACGCCACATTGCTGACTCAATAACTCATCAAAGTTCGGCAAATTGGCGCATTGCGCCAGGTACTCTCCCAAAGCTTTCACACGATCAAAGGCCATGACACTACCGCCAAAGCAGCAACTACACCCTGAAGCCATGAATAATGCGCACACATGTTCCTTCCGCACCAAAAAAGGCGGCCCAATGGGCCGCACAAAGCCCTTTGCCAGCTATTGCGAGGGCCAACTTTCAACAAAATCTTTGTCGAAACGTCCGCCAGCCCAACTGGCACGAGTGCCCAAATTGGTTGCCACTGGTGGCGAAAAATTGTGTTTTACAAAGTTCAAGTTTTTTACTTTTGAAAATGCTAAGTAGGCTAAGTAGTTGTAAGTATGTTTTGCAAAAAATTAAAATTGACTTAAAATACTTGTATAACTCCACTTAGTGTAGCAAGATGCTTCTAAGTAAACCAAAATCATCTACAACGCATAAGGTAGTTGCCGCACTTTCACTTTATTTGGCCATCTTGCAAAGGTGTTACAAAAGGGTTACAAGTTTGTTGCAAGGTATTGTAAGATGTCTAACAGAAGCGGTGTCTCCAAGTATGAAACGTCATTTACATGGCGGAGCGACAGGAATCTCCCTCCAACCTCACCAAATACTGCGCCTGCCACGCAAAGGGAAAATGTCATGATTGATCCGCATCACATATGAAACGTCATTTACAATGCACGGAGCGACAGGCATCACCCTGCAACCTCACCAAATACTGCGCCTGCCANACTACTACTAGGACTACTACTACTACTACTAGGACTACTACTGCTACTAGGACTACTACTACTACTACTACTACTACTACTACTACTACTACTACTAGGACTACGACTGCTAGGACTACTACTACTAGGACTACTACGGCTACGACTACTACTGCTAGGACTACTGTTCCTGTCAGGCTACCCACAAGTTCGTATATCGGAAGTTTGCCACTAAACTTCCTTTGATTATACTTGTAAGCAGAAACCGAGCTTTTGCTGATTGCCATCAGTTTCACACCATTTGGAAACGGAGGACTTGAAGAACATCTGACGTGAAATGGAGATGATCAAGTGTCACCTGTATTTGATATTAAGGCCTGAACGTGAAACGGAACTGCCTCAGATCGGGAGCAACTTCACAAGATGTTGGCTGCCTTGTGAAGTGAAGGGTGCCTCGGCTGGTTGATGAGCATTGAACATAAAAGTCTCTACGCTAAACTGCCAAACAAAAAAAGTTGACCGATGCGCCTTTCCAAGGCTGCTTGCATATGAAGCTCAAACATCAGCCTGCCAAGTACCGGAAGGAAAAAGAAGCACTAATTTGCTTTGTGTTGGCACGGTATGGTGCGTGTGGATGAGGGCCATAAACTTTTGGAACGAATTTTGGATCTGCTAGAGCTGCATGTCCACTCAAGACCGGTGACAAGCTTGACTGTCAGAATTGAGTGATCTTCATTCATAAGTCAAAGCAAGATGCCCAGTCCTACATATATTAGGGAACATAACGATCATTTGAACTTTTTAGCGATGCGAGATCGTAGACAGACCAGAAATGGCCAGATGTTCTTGCATGTGTTTGCCGCTGCCATATCAAGACGGGGACTCATATCATTCTGGTGAAGAGTCCTTTGCAGATATCTGGGTCAGTTAATATCACCTCATTTAATTTTTTATCATTTCATATCATTTTGTGTCATTTCGATTTATTTCACATCATTGTATGCCATCTTTTATTATTTCATGTCATTCCATATCATCTCATATCGTTTCTGATCAGACTTTTTCCGATTTGACGGAACCATGAGAAACGGTGCTTGCTCGTGACATAGTTACGTTAAAGTTTGTGCCCTAGTGCTAGTCAAGGCTCAGACCCCCATGGGCCAGGTGATTTTGTTTGTGGTGGATGGATCCGCTTTCGCTGTGCAATGGTGATGCAGCTTCCATAGAGGTGGCAGCTGATATATCTGCTCTGCTGGACAAGGTGGGTCTGAAAGGACCCAAGCTGGCTGCCAGTAAGGGAGATGAAGAAGGCCTTGCACGGCAGTTGACAGCTGAGCTGAAGTTGGCCATGGAGGACAGGCATCTCGACTACGTCAGCTCTTTGGTGGAGGCTGCATATGGAGGACGTTTACTTGAAATCCTGGTTTTGTTATAAATAGTTATGGAAGTTAACATAGTTAGTAACTCTGTATAACTTTTTTTTTCGGCCTGCTTCTGGATTCATTTTTGTTCACAGTGGAAATGGTTTCTTTTGGTTCAAAAACTATTTGTAAAAACACTGTGTCATCAACATATGAGCATGTCTGAAGCACATGGGAGGCCAAAAAGGCTGTATATTCCTAGAAAAATGGGAAGCTATAAAAGCTTGTCTTTCTTGGGCATTCTTGGTGCATGTGAGCAGCTGACCTATTTTTTCAAGTTTGGCAATAAAATTTGGTAAGGCAGCAGCACAATGGCTTTGCTGTTGTCCTTGTTATATGGCACTGGAAGCAAAATGTTGTCCATGGGAATCAAGCCCATGGATTCCCCAAGGTGGCATGTGGCATGGTGCTTTTCTAAGGCATCAATGGTCCACAGCTGGACCAATGATGGTTGCCATGCCAAAAACATGAGCATGGAACAGCACTTGGGCAAGATTCCAGGTGGAAGAGCTGTCACCGTTGGAATACACAATTGCATCTCCAGAATGGATCTGTATACCTCTGGAAAGCTTTGCAACACCAGATATTCTGGCTGTATTGCATGGTTGGCTCATAAAAGGGGCCAAGGCTGCAATCTCCTTGGCAGTGGCATTCTTTTCTTTGATCAAATGCGATACAGCTGGAAATAAATTGGGCTCCTTCAAGGTGGAAATCTCATTGGCCAACAGTTGTTCCAAGAGGTTGGCTTCAAAACTTTGGGTTTTCAAGAGCCTGCTGGCAACAGAAGAAATGGTCTTATGCTTCCTTTCACATGTGAAACAAGATGGTAAATGTCCAAACTTGCCATAGCTGTCTGGCAAATGCAAGTGCCAGTGCCACTTTCTGATCATGGTGGCCTCTGGAAATGCTTCTGAAAAAGATTGGTTGCAGTCCTCTACTGCAGCAAGCAGAGATGACCTGGTGGTTGTTTTCCATTGGATGCCACCATGGCATTGGTCAATGACCAATGCCATTGCCAAAAAGGACTTCACTTCTTTTGGGGACAGACCTTGTGGTTGGATGATTGTTTGCAAAAATTGTCTCATCACTGGAAAAATGGCTAAGCATTCAGATGCTGCGCAGCTGAATTTTGGGCTTTTTATTTTTTCAATTTTCTTCTTTTGGAAAAGTGTATGGATATATTGGCATTTGTGGCTCTTTGGGTATTGCCAAAGCTGGTAATACCTTTCCAAAAATTGGTGGACTTCAAAACCTGTTTGTGCAATGGTTTGCAGGCAGTGGTGGATCACCACTGGAGCAGTGCCCTGCAAGATGCCATGCATCCAATCATGGCAAAATTGGGAGGCTGGTCGCACAATGTTTTTGGACAATAGGTCTTGGTCCAACATCAATGCATATTTGGAATAGCTAAGTCCAGTGGCCTGCTGCCACTGTGCAAATTCTTTCTTGGTGCAAGTGCCATGTCTAGCATGGAGTCTTTGGTAGCTATCCAAAAGGTCTTGGTCTGTCACCAATTGGAGTTGGTTATACTTGTAGGAACCACAATGGACATCATCTGGCTCTTCATCTGTGTGGTTGGCCTGGATGCATGGACATTGGAACAAAGAATGCAGTACCTGGTGCCACTGTCGCCTTTGGATGACCAAACCAATTTTTGGGCTGCACCATCAGCCAGCGCCATGTGGAAGTCCAAGTACAAGGTGATGTCACCATGTGGGTCTTTCAACTTGAACCCCAACCTGGGGTCAACTATGGCAGAACCAAAAATGCTATGGAGCACTTTGGCCATCATTTGGGCCACACCACCATCTCACTAATGGTCAACCAAGCACTTTCCTGTCCAAGATGGTCTTGGAATTGTGCTATGGTGCAATAAATGCACCAGACCTTGCGCTCTGCTCGGCCAAGGATGTTGCCAGGAACCACTTCGTCGCAATAAATGATCAGCCCCCATGGCTGCTCTATGCTACTGGCTGATGCTTGGTGTTGCCTCTGGATCAATTCAAACATGGATCCCCCCTGGTTGTAAACTGTGGCCAGGTAAACCAATAGGTTGGCATAGTGGAAGGTTGTGGAAGTTCCATCTTCTCTATATAGCTGGGCTTCTTGGATGAGGCTGCCCAAGCTTCCACCATGGCATTCCTGGAGCAATAATTGTCTGGCAGCTTTCTGATAGTTGCTGCTGTGGAGCTCTGGTGCTCCTGTTTTTTTCACTTCTTCCAAAATGGCAGCCAAAGCAGACTGTGAATGGGCAGGTAGCTTGGCTTTGAATTGTAAAAATGCTGCTGTAATTTGGCTTTCTTCCTGGCTGCACAGCTTGGCATGGAATCTGTTTCCACATCTCTTTTTTTCCATGGCTGCAGAATAAAAGAAATTGCTGGTATTTGGAAACAAGGGATGTCTTATTTTCATAAGCTGTTTGTATGTGTCCATTAAACTGTGAATGAAGAGTTTCACACCAATATTGATATTTGATTGGGTCTATGTTATGGGTTGCCAGACTGGCTGGAACAGTGGCAGCTACATGGCACAGAATATGAACAATGGGATGCCAGACATGGCTTTTGAATCTTAGCAGCAAACTGAGAAACAACATGGGTCATGGGAGGCCACAATGGCCAGTTCAAATTCTGCAGCAAAAAGACATCATCCAGTGGCACATATGGGAAGCTACAAAGCTTTGGAAAACAAAACAGAGCTGCCTTTCTCTTTGTGAAAGCTTCTCTCAATCCACTGCTTTGGCTCCACTGGGTTGCACAAGGTTAACTTGTGTTGGCACCCTTCCCTGCAAAGCAATGGGCATGGTTTTGGCAGAGCTACTTTGGCTTTCCATAGTGGGCCTGCCATGCAGCTCTCCCTGCATAAATCTGGCCAGCAAACCCTGGCTTGCCACATTGGGTGCACCCATCACCTCTGCACTTGGAGCACCCTGGGCCTTTTCCTTTTTGCAAGCTGGCTTTGGTTTTGGCCTTTGCCTTGGCCTTGGCCTTTGCTTTAGCTGCAGGCTTGGTCTTGGCTGCAGGTGCCTTACCCTTCTGGTGTGGGCATGGGCTCTTGGCATCCAGCTTGCTTGCTGGCCTTTTCATGTTTCTGTGTTGGCAACTTTTTTGTAGCTTGTTGAAAGCCTCTTGCTCCATGGACTCCAGACTCTTTGGCTCTGTGGCACTTTGTTTAGCTGGGGCAGGCTCCTTGGTAGTAACTTGTGTTGTTACTGGCAGCTCTGCTTACTCTGTGGTGTGGCTATTTGCCTCTGTGTTGCCAAGCTCTGGCTGGAGCATTGGCCTTGCGTGGCAAAAGCCACACAAGCTGACTTGTCATGTTTGGCAAGCAACTCTTGGAGCAAGTCATTGGTTGTCTTCTCTCCCCCTTTGGTACTTGTTGAACTGGTTGCTTGTTTGTCTACCTGGAGCTTCTTGTTGGTAGACCTGCAAGCAACCTTGTTCATCCAAGCTGCTAGTGGCACCTGTTTGGTGGATGGCAACTCTTCACCATATACCTTTTGCAACCATATGGCACCCATCTCCACTGGGTTGGTTGGGTATGTCTTGGGTCCTGCAATCTGTTGATGCATGGTGCTTAAGCACTGGGTATGCAAAGAGTGGAAATCTGCTAAGCAACTGTGGATGACCATGGCATTTGGCTCAGGCTTACCAAGCTGGCTTTGGCAGTACAAAGCAAGAGCTACCGCCTGGGCTTTGTTCTCTCTCAAGCTGACCACACCCATGGTGGCAAGCCTCTTGGCAATCACATGTATGTGATCATATATGGTTGCATTGGATTCCAAGTGGGTCCAGTCAGCTGGAGACATGTAAGCTGGCAAATTATGAATCACTTGGCCTGCCTTGATCATTTTGATCACTTGTGATGGCTTGAGTGGATCCAATAGTCAGTTGATGTCCAAAATTCCACTGCTGGTCCAGGTGGTCACAGCTTGGATTTTTGCACACCATGTGGAAACCAGGCATTGGACCACTGGGCTTCCTGCCCTCTTCTGCTGCAAGGCAGCAAGATGGGTTAGCTCCTCCTTGAAGTCTGGAATTGTCCACAAGTGGCTCATGGCAAAAAAAAGGCCACCACTTGTGCTACCTGGTCCCCATAGTGGCAAAGAGTTGGATGATTCTGTCTGTTGTGGTCCAATCGTATTGGTTCCAATACTGGGTGAAAAAAACAAGCTTGTTCTTCCACCTAGTGGTCTTGTGTTCCACACTGGACTTGGGTTTTGGCCTGGACTTTGGGTCCACGCCTGGATGAGCTACTGGCTGTGGAATGGCTGGTGGCTGTGCAAAGTGGCTGGGTGCAGCTGATGTGGGCCATGCTTGCATGTTTGCCTGTGTGACAGGAGCTGCATATGGATTAAAGATTGGCATTGGCATTGGATGTGGCATGGTGGGTGGCTGTCCCCATCCTCCAACTGGATGGAATGTGCTGGGTGCTGTTGCTGGTTGTGGTTGCCATCCTGCAACAGGATGGATTGTATTGGGTGCTGTTGCTTGTTGTGGAGCCATTGGCTGTTGAGTCCACTTGGCTGTGGGCTTCAGCTGTGGTGGGTTGGGTCTCTTGGGCGGTATGCTTGCTCTTTTGGGTGGTGTCTTGGGAGCCATTTTGGATTCTTCTCTAATGGTGTTTTGGGTGCTGGCACTGCACACTCCGCCAATGATGGTTTTGGCTGTGGCTCTGGCTGCTGAGGAAAGGTCTGGTCTGCCACCTGCTGGCCTAATTCGTATATGGCATGGATGTTGTTGGCCAGTTGGTCCTCCTCCTCCATGGCCTTCTGCTCCAGTGGCCTCCAAGTCACACTGTC
Source organism: Breviolum minutum Mf 1.05b.01 (assembly GCA_000507305.1). Classification (NCBI taxonomy): domain Eukaryota; class Dinophyceae; order Suessiales; family Symbiodiniaceae; genus Breviolum; species Breviolum minutum. Next base: position 13,792 of record DF243678.1, on the reverse strand, counting down.
TATGGTTGGTGTTGGTGAAGGTGCTGGTGTATTTGTCTCGGGAGAGCCGGTAATGTTGGTGGAGCTGTTGCTGGAATCTTCTGCTTCCATGGCTTCTATGTAGATGGATAGCCAATGGCAAATCCCGGTGGCTACTGGTTCTGAGTTGTTTTGGTTTGGCTCAAGTTGTTTTGAATGTTGGCTCAAGTTGTTTTGAATTTTGGATTGGCTCAAGTTGATTTTGGAAAATATTCAAAAAAATCGAATATTTAATAAACCAACCTTGGAATAGAAAAATCTTTAGGTTCAGATTCTGAACCTAAGAATTTTGTTTAAAAAATTTAGGTTCAGAATCTGAACCTTAAAATCAAATATATCAATTTTAGGTTCAGAATCTGAACCTAACTATACCAATAATGATTTTTTAGGTTCAGATTCTGAACCTAACTATATTTTTCAAAAAAATAGGTTCAGATGCTGAACCTAACTTGGATACGAATAAATTTTGATTTCAGATTTTGAACCTAGATGTTACATTGAGATTTGAGGATTTTTTTTGAAGAATAATACACATATATTTGGTTTGTCTGAAGATTGTTTATATTTTTTGAAAAATTCTTTGGAAAGAATCTTGCTAGTGGCAGGTGGTTTGAACCATTTGCTGATTATAGTAAAGATTTTTTCTTCTACAACCTTTGGATTTCAACCGCTGGATCACCAATGAAAGTTGTAATGACTCTTGCAACAATGATGGGAAGCCATCATGGCTTGATAATGGGAAGCCACAATGGCTTGACAAGGTGACCACTGCAGTCTGGCAGCCTTCAACCTAGAAGTCATTATGCAGTGAACATGGGAAGCCATCATGGCTTGATGAAAAAAATGTTGAGAAGAAACCATGGATACTCCAAACACATATGGGAAGCCATCAAGGCTTGGAAGTAGCACATATTTTTTTCGCCTGCAAAAACCGTAGTTGGCCACATACCTGTTGGTGGTATAGAGTGGCGAGGCCTGGACATTACCATCCTGGCTAATCCTGATGGCCAATCCAGTGGGCTTCCATCACTTGGCCTTCATGGCTTTCATGGCTTTCATGGCCTTCATGGCCTTCATGTCGTCTTGGAGGCTCTTGGTCTTCATGGCTTTGCTGGCCATGGCATTCACTGGCAAATCCTGCCACGTCATGGCGCCACCCTCTTGGAATGATTCAGCCCATGGCTTGTGGCAAAGCACACAGGTGGCCCTCATGCCAATCTTGGAAGATCCAGCTATGGCAGTTCCTGGAGGTGCAGTGGAGGATCATGTTCCATGGCAGCATGGGCTCATTCTTGGAGTCCCCCTTGGCTTTCATGGCTTTCATGGCCTTGGCACTCTGGGTGGCCTTCATGACCTTTTTGGCAAAACTGGCCTTGGCACGAGTAGTGGCCATGGTGCGTGGCTTCTGCACTTGGGCCTTCTTGGGAGCCATGGCTGTAGAGGGGGAGATGGAAGCACTCACAAGCTTGGCTTTGGAAATGGCTTGCCATAAAAAAATATATATGTGAAAGACCTTTGAAACAACAGTTGGATCATATCTTGACGACTTAAAACATGGGAAGCCATGATGGCTTGAAAACCATGATAAAAAATAAAAAGTATATATTGGAAACATACTTTGGTTCCAAACAAGAAATGGGAAGCCATGAAGGCTTGGGACTATGGGTAGCCATAGTGGCTTGAACAAATGTACATGAAATAAATGGGAAGCCATGCATGGCTTTGAACCTGCAGAGTCCCTTTTTGGTCGCCAAGTCCTGGATCACAATTGGTGTACTTCATCCAATTTGCTGGCCCATGGCTACCCTGGCAGGAACAAAACATAAATGGATACCAAGGAATTGGCTAGAAACATGGGAAGCCATAGGGCTTGCAAAAAAAATAGATGCATTCTGGTCCTGGCAAATGCTTACAACCTATACCTCTGCTGGTAATATATATATATAAGTTATAAGTGTAGAAAAATATAAAGACTTGTTTTATAGTACATCTACATACTACCTTGCACAGCTTCAATTCAAAAAAACACACTTTGCAGACAGACCTCTATTGGCTCTCATGCCAGCAAGAGTGCCAACTGGATACCATCCACCAAATGCAGTGTAGTAGAACTGGTGGTCTTCCTCTTGGCCAAGAGCTTCCAATTCATCATAGTGGTTCCTGCCAGAAAAACAAAAATTGATAAATCTTGGCAAGAACAAGTGGAAAAGTCAAAAAAACAATCAATGGGTTGCTTGGCCTCTGGCAGGTGGCACCATGCTGGTCCATCAGCATATGGAACCTCCATGGCCTCTCATTCCAGCTGACCACCCCTCTTGGGTCCATTTGGGACTTGGCTAGCCTGAGTGGCCAAAAAAAAATGGATAAAAATGTGGCTGCATTCAACCATATATAGAGGCAAGTGGCCATGTTTGCCAACCATTGGACCAGATGAGAACCCTGTGGCTAGGGAACTCTTCCACTCTGACTATTCTGTTCCCGGCTGGGCTACCTTGCATGGCTTGAACTTGGCATCCTACAGCATGGAAAACATTTATGGGGAGCCACAAAAGGGCCTTATATATATGATACATTGATGGGAAGCCAACAAGGCTCATGGTCCATTCATGGGTTGCCAAAAAAGGCTCATGTTTGACAGGGTGTGCTTAAAATTTGTGGTGCCAGCATGGGAAGCCAAAATGGCTTGAAACATTGGCGCAATTGCAAAAACAAATGTTTTCTTTCACTTGAAATCGACATTGGTTTCAGGCAGGTCTGGAAGGCTACCTATGTGGTCTTCCTTTTCTTGGCTGAAGCTCCCTTTGGCTCAGATGCATTGCCTTCCCCACTGGCACCCATGCTATAAAGCAATGGCTGATCCTTTCCAATGGCTGCCTCATTGGTCAAATATGGAATTGTCACATTGTCAATGGTGAGATGGGAAATCACCATGTTGGCCTCTTGGTCCTCCCTGACCTTCTTGCACCACCAAAATGGCGCCAGTGGGCACTCTGGGTTGTCAAAGTTGGAATCAGCCTTCCATGGCTGGACCTGCCACTGTTGGTTCTTTTCTATTTATAGACAAAACTGTCTTTACAATCTTGGCCGTAAAGTTTGGCTTGAAGGCGGAAGGTTCTGGCACAAGTTGGTTAGCTTGAGGTTTCTGCGCAGCGTCTGCGTTGCGTCAACCTTGCAAAACCTTTTTGACGTTTTTCGCAAACTTAACTTCGTTGAACTGTTGAAGCTGTCAACTTGTCTAGTCAACTTGTTTTCCTGAAGAGTTCTTTTGGTACTTCACTTGTTCTGGTGCAATCTTGGAAATCCTTTCCTCGCATTTGAAATCATTATGTGTCGTACCGTGTTTTACAAATCAAGGGTTGTGGCGGGCGGGAGCCCTTTTTCAATCTTCCGTTCGTCATGGTACTCGGGGGAGAGTTCTGATGGCAGGCTTGGACTGGATTGTGCAAGATCAGATCTTTAGTGCATCTCGTGAAAATGCATTGCCTAAGCAGATCTGGGAACAAGGTTGGTACAAACAGGTCTTTAGCAACAATGATAATTCTGCTGTCGAAAACTTGACAAAGAAACCGAGGCTGGGAGCAAGGAAACCAACAGGGCAAGATGAATACGTTGCACCCACTGCATCTCTTGAAATTCCTAAACCTGTGAATTTTGTCAAACAGAGGTTATTATTAGCCAGACTGATTCAGACGGAAGATGTGGTAAGACATGGTGCATTGAGGAAACTTCGTCGCATCATTTTGCGGGACGTCGACCAGTGTGGGCTTGGTAAGTGTCTGAAGGAGCATGCAGGAAATTTCTCTGAGGAGTCACAACTGCATTCGACTTTCAATTCAGTCTTCATCAACAAAGCTACATCCACGTTGGTCAAGCGAGCAAATTTTTTGTGGCAGTTTCAAACATGGTGCGACGAGCACGGCATACTTTCGGTGTTTCATGCAAACGAAGCTGACTTATGTCACTACATGGAGGGAATGCGCGACGCGGGACGAGGTGCAACCGCTGGTAAGCAGTTCCTTCAGTGTCAGTCTATAACATTTTTGTATCATATGACAGATGCAAATAAGTTTGTGCTTTCAGACATAGTATCAATGCGAGTGAGGGGTATTGCAGACGGTTTGCTTTCATTGAAAGCTCCACTCAAGCAAGCTATTCCTTTTACAACAGACATTGTATACAATTTGGAAGCATTGATGTATCGCTTGGATGAAGATCATTTGAGGGTGATTTGTGGTCATCTCCTATTTTGTACATACAGTTGCGCACGGTTTGGTGACACAGTTTATTTGGATAGCTTGGTCGTTTCATCCACTACTGATTTCTGGTTGGTTGAAGCTATGAGCAAGCGATACAAGATGGGAAATGCTGAGAAGAAAAGACAGTTTCTTCCTTTGGTGGCTCTTGGGAAAGGCCTGCATGAAAAACCATGGGCAGTGCCGTGGATGGCGGCTCGTAAGGCTATGGATTTGGAAAATGCAAGCATCACTATGCCTGCCTGGTCGGAGTCGTTTCAGAAGTGGATTGACCGCCCAATGTCTACAGGCGAAGCTGTTACCTTCCTGCGAGAGTTCCTAGGATTTTCTGGAATGTCTGAAGTCGCATCTCAATACTCCTGTCATAGTGCGAAGGCTACTGTTCTCAGCTGGATGGCAAAGTCCAATCAGATGGACTTCAATTCGAGACGCTTGTTAGGACATCACATGGCTGCTGATGCGTCATCCACTCTCACCTACTCGAGGGATGAAATGGTAAGGTTGCAAGCTCAAGTTAACACAGTGTTTTGCAGCTTATCAAAAATGCAGAGTTCGATCCAGACCTGAGCAGGATAGACAGGCTGCGACAACTCGTTGGTGTTCACGACTTTGCAGAGGATCTGATTCCTGAAGGGGAAGACGAGCAATACGAGCAGAGTGAACTTGGTGAGTCTGATATTAATGAGTCAGACGTTGAAGAGGTGCAAAGGTGCGAAGAGATTGATGCTGATGACTTGGATTTTGAGATCCATCCAGGGTTTGTTATGCATGCATCTTCATCTATCGTACATGTAATTGCAGCAGACGGGAGGTTATTGTGTGGACGGTCAGTTGGCTCATCTCACTTAACTGTCCCAAAAAGTCTTGTGCTCAGCAGCATGCCATTTTGTAGTCAATGTGAAAGGGCTAAACTGGACAGATTGGCAGGGCCTTCTTGCAGGCAATCGTCGGGTGATGAAGCAGGCGAATCACAACCGGGCGTTATTTCAGACTGCGCCGAAGATGACTTTGAATGGCCAATGTCGGGGCCTTCAGAGTGGGCTCCAAACGTTTGAAGCGTTTGACACCTTGTGAGTGACATGTCTTGAATGGCCGTATCTTGTTTCGCCCTTTGGATACCTTGTTGGATAACATGTCGTGAATAGCTATATTTTGTTTCACCCCCCTGGGTCCTCGCGCGCGCGCCGAGAAGGCTTCAAAATAGATAGTTTCACGGCGCGCGCGCGCGGACCCATCTTGGAAGGGGTCTGTTAAAGACTTTGCATTGTTTCACCTTTTGTTTCACATGAATTGAATCTTACATGAGTCAAAACAACGCAAACTTGTTTGTGCGTCATTTGATGGATGATCAGTTGGCAAGCCGTGTCAATCTTTCACTGATCGGTTTTGACAATTTTGGGGAAAATTGTGTGACACATCAATCCATGATGATCAAACTTCTTTGGAGAGTGGATTGAACAATCAAACCGTGATTGATCAAACATCCAACATGTCAGTGCTCATGGCCAACAGTGGGTCAAACAGGGCAAGCATGACAACCAGGACATCAATTTCATCCAGCTCATCGGAATGTCAAACAAACTTTGTTTGAAACTTTAAATTGATACTTTCCCGATCTTTTGCTTTGAGAAAGTCACTTTCATCTCAAAACCTTTCTTTGAGAAAAATCACGCAGTGATGTTTAGTCATGTTGGATCAGTTTGAGACGACAACCATTTGAAAAATTAGGTTTCTTTCACGGCCGTCATGTCTGGCGCTAACAGTACACCTGTGTTCAAACGAAGAGCACAGGAACTTGGCCTTGGTGCAGACCTTATTGATGCTTTGGACGCTGCTAGTTAGTATCAACACTTTTGCTAGGCTGGCTTATCTGACAACATATCAGCCGGGACAACCTGATGACTCAGTGCTCTTCAATAAATTGAATGAAGTAGCAGGTCGAGAACTAGCAGATTTTGAAAAGGCAAATATCCGTCAACTGTTTTATGAAGCCAGTGCAATTGCCATAGCTGAATTGCAGCAACGGGTTGAACGTGGTGAAAGCTCAGAGCCCACCACATTGCCTCTGGCGGAGCGCATGCACCGCATGGATGCTCAGAGGAGAAGGTTGGAGGGTGTTCATTTTTCTGTTCATTCGGAGCCTTCAAACAAATTAGTGGATCTAGTCTTTCAAATGGTAACTGATCAACAGTTGACTTGGCTACCATGGCAAAAGCTTGCATCGTGTGCAGATGAATTGCAACTATCTAAGAAGGACATGCAGCTAGTTTTTGATTCGCATGGAAGTTTGAAGATGACCAAAAAGGAGGTTGAAGCACAGTCTGAGTTGAAGGGCGAAATCCAGATTCGCGCAGCCCTGAGAAGACGTGCGTTGGTTTTTGATTTGACTGGCATCATCAAATTCCAAAAACATGAAGAGTGGCATGAGAAGCTTTTCGAGTGTCTGAGTAAAAGTCCACTCAGTGGGTATCGCAGTACAACTTTGGAACAGTGAAAAGAGGCAGACAAACTTATTTGGACCAAACTATCAGAGCTTACAAGAGGTAATCTTAAGGTCAACACGGATGGAATTTGCCAGTGCAAATTCAGTTTGAAACACTGATGGTATCTCCTGATGTTCTCCTGTTGTTGCAGCCTTTGCCGCAAGCTCATGCACCACCACCACGGCCGGGGCCTTACGACAATCCAAAAGGCGACAGGCGCAAGGGTGGCAAAGGCAATGTCAAGGGAGACAATCCCAAAGGTGGGAAATCGAGTGGATCAGCGCCACAACTGCCTGAAGGATGTGTGCCGAAGAATGCCGACAACAAACCGATATGTTTCAATTACAATTGGGGGCGTTGTAAGCGAGCAGCAGCAGGCAAGCGGTGTGACCGCGGTTTTCATGTGTGCTTCAAGGACAAATGTTTCAAACACAAACCATACATTGAGTGTACACATGACTGACTAAAGAGCAGACAAGATGTATCACCTGACAATTCAGTGCAACCTAAACGAATTCACGGGGGCGCGAATGATGGATCGGATGGAATCATTGATGCATCTACAGATCAGATTATCTTTGTTGAGATTTTCGCTGGATCAGCTAAGTTGAGCAGTGCAGCATCTAACAGAGGTTTCAAAGCAATATCAGTGGACCATCCTGGTAACCGTCATCGACCTCAGCATGAAATATTGTTAATGGATTTGACCGACAGTTCTGCGCAATCGCAACTCCTACAGACTTTGGAAGAACAAGTGCCGGGAGCATGTCACATGGCTCCACCTTGTGGCGCTTGCAGTCGTGCCCGTGAGAAGCCGCTGCCAGAATTGGGCCAGTCAGCTCCTCAACCTTTAAGGGAGGAGCGCAACCTTTTGGATTTGCGACTCTTACGGGAACTGACAAATTGAGAGTGCAACAAAGTAACATTCTTTACTCGTTTGTGGTTGAGGTCTTGTATTTTTGTTTTCTTCATGGAGTGATTGTTTCACTGGAAAACCCAGCAAACTCATGGTTGTGGGCTATATTCTCAAGGAATTAATTGTCGCTCACAACGACAAACGCTTTCGAATTTGGTTTCAACAGTTATCACCTGTTACGTTTAGTAACTGTGCTTGGGGTGGCGAGCGCCCAAAGTCGACACGATGGCTTTCTACACCAAAGGTTTTTGACAGTCTTGAACGTGAATGTCCGGGCGAATCAGATTCTCATGTGCACAAACCCTATGTGGCGGTTAAAACAAACAAAGGAATGCATTTTTCCACCTCAGAGGAAGCCGAATACCCTCATGAGCTGTGTTTTGCAGCAATCCGTGCCATTGCAACAGCCTTGAAGTATCCATACAATATGTCAATATCTCACCCCAAAACACAGGCAATGGCATCAGCTCATAGACAACATCGTCGACATCCACCTTTGATTCCTGAATTCGCCACATTTGTGACTATGTCCCCAGCACCATCACTTCCTCACAAGTTGTTGGATCATCGCTCAAGCTCCGGGGGGGCAATCGGGAGCGATACAGAACTGGCTAGGTTTGGAATTTATCATACCAAATTGGAGTTTTTCACCAAGAGTCTGGACGTGGTACATCCTTTTGATACTTTTGCTACGGTGGACGGCTTATCCAAACAAAACATACATGGTATGCTCACTCGTGGTCACGATGCAATTTGCAGAGAAAGGTTACACGCACTCATTCAATGTGAGAAAATGGCCAAACAGATGGACGAGCAGGAGAAGCAGTGGAAAGCAACCTTGCCCATGCATATGAAAGAAGTGTTGGAAGGCAAAAGAGTCTTGCTATGATTATGGGAGGCGCTTTTATGACAACATGGGTACCAAGATTTTAGCCGTTGTGGACTTCATGAAAAGTGGCGTTGACTTGGTTGGAGAGCATGTACCATCACCTTTGATGCCGGAGCAGATGGTGAGGGCTACGACCTGGCCTGAACTTTTGGTGAAATCATCCGTATGGAGGAACAAATCATTTGCAGCATCTCCCATTCATAAAGACGATCCAGACATGGCTCAACAGCTGTATCAGGTGACCCTGGACGAGGTTGGGCGTGGCTTCTTAAAGGGGCCGTATGATTCTCTTGAACAGATCCGATCTGAATTTGGATTGGAACAGGTTGTGGTGAATCGTAGATTCTTGCTTCTTCAAGGCGAGGCCAACAAGCCACGAGCTATCGACGATTGCAAGACCAGTGGTGTCAACAATGCTTTCACACAGAACAACAAGCTTGTTTTACAGGATATTGACAGTTTTGTGTCGCTAGCTGCATACGTTGGGTCGTGCATCCGTGGTGGTAAGGTAGTCATGTCTTCGAGCGAAACGGAGACAACGACATCTGACCTTCATCCAGACTTCGGGGGAAGCATCCTATGGAAAGGTAAATGCCTGGACTTAGAGAAGGCGTATCGTCAGGTGCCAGTTTCTCATTCTTCGCTGTCTTACAGTGTTGCTCTGGTTCATACTGTTGAGGGTGTTCCAAAATACTTTATATCGCAGAGTCTTCCCTTTGGTGCTTGCAGTATAGTGTTCATGCATTCAATCGCATTTCCGCTTCCATAAAGTTTTTGGTGCAGAAACTCTTGGGGGGCATTTTGACCGTTTTCTATGATGACTTCCCTCTCATTGAGCCTGCGGTGAGTGCTGAGCTTTTCGACCAGATGATGTCAAAATTTTTGACTATCTTGGGGTGGCATCATGCGACCACGGGAAAGAAGGGGCTCTCATATGCCGAGGCTTTTGACGTGCTTGGTGCGACGGTTCAGTTGTCAAAACTTCAATCAGGTCGTCTGGAGGTACGCAACAAAGTGGGACGTCTTGAGAGGATTCAGAGGCTCATCAATGAGGCCAAGAAAACATTTCCGCCGAAGAAACATGATATGCAGGTGATTGCGGGACTCTTACAGTATGCTACTGGAAATTCATTGGGTGTGACATTGCCGCTGTGTTCAAGGGCTTGTTCCTCGTTGTCGGCAGGGAGGTGTCCTTGCACTGCGCAGGAATTCTCTGAGCTGTGTGACTGGATGTGCCGAGTTGTTGGTTTGGTCCAACCACGAGTCATTGACCTGACCATGAAGACCAAACCATTGCTAGTATTCAAAGATGCTTCTTGGGACGGAACTGTTGCAAGGTGGGGTTTTGTTGTGATTGATCCGCTTGACGACACTCGGTTGGTTTTTGGCGGACAAATTCCTGACGTCTTGGTGCAGCACTGGCTGAGACAAGTTGGACAGCAGATCATATGCGAGGCAGAAATATTTGCAGCAGTCCTTGCACGATGGTATCTCAACACGAAATATGTCAACCGAAGATGCATTTTTTGGATAGATAATGATGCAGCACGTTCTTTGGGTTCTCGCGGAACTTAGCGGGTTATGACCTGACTTATAATTTGCCATAACCTAAGTTATAATTGGCCAACATAAGTTATAACCGGCTAAGTTCAAGCTAAGTGAACTTAGCAAAACAGTCAAGTTAGTGGGGGAGTTAGCAACTTATAAGTCTTACAGCGCCTGAAGTGAATTGAACTTAGGATGATGCATGTGACATTTGAGCTGTCCTTAGCACGAGAATGCGAAGGTCAATTTGGCACAGTGTCTTTGCTGAAATCGTTGCTCAGGATAATAGCTGCATGCTGCGGGCAAGCCACCCTGAAGGTGCGGTATGCATTATAGTTGTGCTGTTCAATTTTTCATGGCATTTTGCCTTCCTTGTTGAGTTGAAGCTTTGACTTTGTGTTTCTATGCACTCAACTGTGGATGTTAAATGGCTGAAAGTTCAACTGACTGAAAACGTGATTTAATGAAAATTTCAACTGATTGAAAGTTCAATTGTAATGAGCACCAAACAATGATGTTCAATTCAATTCAAACATCTTATCAGCAAGTAGTGTCATCATACATGAAATCATAGAGGTCACAGGCAAGTTGTGATTCACATAATTGTTGCGTCTAGTAGATGAGTGAAGAACAGTCCCGGGCTGTGGCGCATTTGGCTTGTGCTGGGATTGACGTTTCTCAGTTGGATCATCGGACTCACGGTTGCAAATGATTCAGGTGTTTGGAATTCAGGACTGTTTATTGCATTTTGTATCATTCAATGAACTTTTGCTCAAATATTTTTCACGTTGTCATTGTCCTGAGGAAAAGCCAGCAGGCACCTTGACTCCAAATTGATTTGATTTGACAGTCAACCTGGAACTTGGTCAAATTTTGTACATGTGTGGAATAGGATGCGCCAACCTAGGCTGTGTATCTTTTGCATCTTGTTGACACGAAGGCAGCAGAGAACCTTGTGTGGCGTGGCTTCAATAGATCCAGTTTCAGTGAGAGTGAATTGCTTGCCTTCCAAGAATCTTTCATGTTGTTTTTGAGGGGCGTTAGTTTTCACCTTTCTCCATCACTGAGGAACAAATACAATTCATTGCCATTGGAGAACCTGAAAGACCCTTGCGGTTACATCTTGAAAGGTGTGGAGAATGGCCTCAAAACGTTCTTTGGCTTTCAATATTGAAATGAGGCAGCGTGTTTTCATTGCATTAGTGAAAATGTCAATGTGATGCCAAGGGCCTACCAAGCCCGGAGACTCTCGAAGAGATGGTGAAGGTTCAGAAGCGTCTTGGATGGCAAATGCATCATCATCAGCATCAGATGCAAAAGTTATTGCACCATTATCATCATCACCATCATCAACAACAGCATGCATCCTTGTTTCAAATGGTTGCTTGTCCCTACAATCTCTTGACCATCCAGGTGGAAGTCCAGACACCTCTTGGCAATGTGTTCATGTGGCCGAGTGACCCGATCTTGATTTTGGGATATGGCTTGGGACCGAATGCTCCAAAGCATGATGAGGTGGGGATTTCAGATGATTTCAAATTTAAATTTTGATTTTCTTAATAGATTACTTAGATTTCTGATGATTGTCAGGTCGAGATCAATGGCGTCTCCATCACATGCTTTAGTGACTTCGACTTTGCACTTGGCATTCCGAGAAGTGATCGTTGGGAGTACAATTTGCAAGACCTGCTCCCTCTCCAGCCTGGATTCCCAGTTTTTGACTGTCTTTTGATGTCAGTTTTTGATTGTCTTTTGATTGTCAGTTTTTGATTGTCTTTTGACTGTCTTCGTTGACAGATTTGGGAGGCCAAATCACTGGCCTATGACCAGAGCAAATGGCCTTTGCAAAGACACGATGCTTTCAGTGTCTGGCAACGATGGCTTTGAGGCCTGTGTTGAGCAGATCCTCAGCTATCCGATGCGGATAGTGAAGACTCTTTCTTGCATTGAGAGCCTCAATGTGCATGTTCACTCATGAAATCTCAGGCTGCATGGATTTGCTATTATTATGTTATGTTTTTGTTTGCTGAGGATACGATGCTCAGCTGGATTCCACAGGACCCCTTTCATTTGTCTTGTGATTTATGGCATTTTGTTGGTGCCTTGGCATGTTGTGAACTTGTTCGGCAATGAGGTTTGCTTGATTCCCATGAACCATTTTTCGAACTTCATTTTGCAAGCAGTGATGTCCAAGGCACATGGCTGCAATGTGGTGATGTCATTGTCATCTTTGCTGTATAATTGGAAGACTGCGGTGGATGCTCTGAAGCAATTCTTTGATGGGCAAATGGACCAGAAACTTTGCATAATTATATCTTTGATTGAAACTTTTGTTTTGATTGAAATGGTCAGGTAGTGTGAGATGGCAAATGTCACATGATGGTTCCTGAATATTTAACCGAGGGCCGTGGTGCAACGAGAATGCCTTCCAAAAGGATTCAAACAAAATCTGGAATTTCTGGAAACTATGAAGGTTGCCTTGAGGGTCATGTTGGATGCGTTGAACCTGTCCAATACTGAGCACCTCGCCTTACTAGGAAGCAAGTGCGATTTCAAGAAACTCGTGACAACCTTTAAGACTCATCTACCTTGTTCTTCTCTCAGTCAGGTACCCTGTTCTGAAGATGGCATCCAGTAGACCTTTGAAAAAGGTCACTCGGCATTCACTGTCTTTCCAGTTCATTCAAGCACTCATGCATGGAGTCACTTGATTGCATCATGACTTGTCACATGTCACGTGAATGTGTCAAATCTTGGTCACTGGTGACCTGGCATCATCTGAATCTCAGGCAAGGCCCAATGCTGCTGAGCCTGCTTCAATCGACTTGACAAATGAGGATTATGACAAGGAGCAGGACAAGGAGGAGGACAAGGAGGAGGAGCAGGAGGAGGAAAAGGAGAAGGAGCAGGAGGAGGAAAAGGAGAAGGGGCCAGGAAAAGGAGAATGATCAGGAGGAGGAGGGCAAGGAGGAGGAAATGGTGACTGTTGAGGTGGAGGTGGCGGATTCTCCTGGTGTGGCAGATGATGGAAACCCTGAAGAGTACCAAGACTGCGAAGAATATCGCACTGACATGGTGATTCAGGGCCTTACCAGGACCTCCCCCGAAGAGAACCACTGGTAATAAGAACAAGGCAGACGAGCTTTGCTTGGAGGGGTGGGGCCATGATACTTGGGGAAGGTGGCAGCACTGGCAGAACTGGCAGGCTGAGGAGGAGGGTGAGTCTCATGAGTGGAAGGGTGAGAAGGAGGAGGATGTGAAGGAGGATGTGAAGGGCGAGCCTTTCTTGGATGATGATCATGATTGGCATGAGGAGATAAATTGTTATCGGTGGTGGGTGGCCTTTGGAGCAGGAGAGTCTCATGAGTGGAAGGATGAGAAGGAGGAGGTGAAGGAGTTGGACCCGGTGAAGGAGGAGGAGATGTCTGATGAGGCGGAGGGGGAGAAGGATGATGAACAAATGCCAGGTGATGATGCAAGTTAGGTGTCAAGTGAGGAGGTGGATGGTTTTGACTTGCTTCGTGATGATGTGATGTAACTTGATTGAAATTCCATTGATATAATGGCTTTTGTGTAAATGCAAAGGTCAACTGTCATGAGTCATAAGAACCAATTCAATATGATGACATCAAGCCACTTGTCATTTGTCACTTGTCATGTGTCACTTGTCACTTGTCGCCTGTCCTTT